>MU760713.1:0-11866 GCA_026770625.1 Nicotiana glauca
TATATATATATATATATATATATATATATATATATATATATATATATATATATATATATATAGATGTGTGGAGGGAAATAGAGTTAGAGTTGGAGTAGGAGAATGAGGTTGAGAAGATTATGGTAAGTAGTTAGGATAATCTTTTTTGAATCTTTCAAGATTTATCCCTTCGTTATATTATTTATTTTCGTTTTTATTTATTTATTACTTTTTTTTTTGCTTTGCTTTTCGTTAATTTACTGAGTTAGTTTTCTTATTTATTTTATTTTTTGTTTAATAATTTTTACTTATTCTTTATTAATGAAGAAATTAGAAAGTAAAATGCATAGTTAAAAATATTATATACATTAAAAAAATTAAATATGTACATTATAGTTTAAATTATACTAAAAAATAATACTAAAGCTAACTTATTTATTATAATTTTAATTAAAAGAAATTATATACATAAGAAAAATTTTATATATATATATATATATAAAAAGAAAATTCATACCCTAAAAATGTTATTATTTTTGTAGTTTTCTTTTATTAAGATTAGGCCTTCAAGAGATATTTATATTAAAATAGTATAGAATTTGGGTGTGGTCAAAAATTAGTTATTCACAGTGACGTGTCATGATACGTGGAATAGTCAATGGGTCATAAATGGTCCACGAATTGCAAACAGGCGTGGACAAAAATAGATGCGAGACAAGAGGACAAAAAGAGATACGAGACAAGAGGATAAAAAGAGGTACGAGACTAGGGGTTAAAGAGACGTACGAGATGAGAGGCTCAGAAGCCTCATCCCTATTTAAGTTTAGCTACATGCAAGCAACGGGAAGAATAAAGAACCTGGCTAAAGGAAAAGATACAAATACAACATTTCAAGAGTAATAAATGCTGGAACCGTTAAGGAATATTTACATTTAATGTAATGATTATGTAACGTAGCATTTAATGTTAATAAATGCTCATAATAACCTCATTATGATTTAGTCATAACGTGCATCTTTAAAGATTATCAAAAGGATCTATAAAAGGGGAAATATGTAATCAGTCGAAGGACAAGTAACTATTGAAATACACTCTGATTTACTAGCTTATATACTTGAATACTTCAAAATTTCTTTCTTTATTTACTTTTTTTGATTATCAATAACCCTATTCTTCTAATTTCTAGCTTTGACTGAAAAATCTATTTTTTGGTTAAACAAATTAGTTTTGTTACCGGAAATCTGATAATCAACTATATCTCAACTTGATTTCCTTGTTCGTAATTTCGTATTAATCATGCCAAACAACAACGATAACACCCAAGGAAATCCAGAAATTCAAACGATCCAACAACTTCAAGGAGGCTCTCCACGACTATCTCGTGAAGGCAATGCTGATGGATCTCATATAAATGGACAGGCTCAAGTTGACAATGTTGAAAATATGAATGAGGCTTTGCAAAAACTAATTGCCTCCCAAGTCAGTAAAGCTCTTCAAGCTTTCGTCAGCCAATTGCCTGCTGCTCCAACCATACCAACTCCAAACAATAATACTTTGGAGAATCCCTGTTCTGGATTGGTTAATTCAGGCAGCGGTGGAACTCCTAGTGAAACGCAAGAAGGAGACCTAGGTAATCCAGTTAATTATAATTTACAAAATCTCATACTAACCTTGCAGAAACAGCTTAATGAGCAAAATGAACGCATAGAACAAATACCCGGAGTACCGCCCGTGATCAAAGGAGTAGACATAGACATATATTCTCAACAACTATGGAAGCCAAGTGCAGCCCCCCTCCCGATTCCAAAGAAAGTTAAGATGCCTGATATTCCAAAGTACGATGGTACATCAGATCTACGAGATCACGTTACCGCATTCACCACAGGTGACAAAGGAAATAATTTGACTAAGTAAGAGATTGAATCGGTCTTTGTCAAGAAATTTGGTGAAACACTCACCAAAGGAGCATTAACCAGGTATTCTCTTTTACCTGAAAATTCAATAAATTCATTTGCTGAGCTTGCAGATTTGTTTATCAAAGCACATTCGGGAGCTCAAAAACTTGAAAAGAGAATGGAAGACATCTTCAAAATCAAGCAAGGAGATTCTGAGTTACTTAGAGAGTTCGTGGATAGATTTCAACGAGAAAGAATGACGCTACAGCGGATACCTGACAATTGGGCAGCCATAGCCTTTGCTAGTAATCTGAATGAGAAGAGTTCAGAAGCCACGAGGCGACTCAAAGAAAGCCTTCGAGAATTCCCAGCAACAACGTGGAATGATGTCTACAATAGATACAGTAAAAAGATGAGGATTGAAGAAGATATCATTGTACGATATAAAACTGATGAGAAAACAAGTTCGAGGTGAGTAGAAAATGAAAGAAGATCTAGTAAAAATAGGTACGAGCCTTATATGGGACCTGCAGAAAAAGACTCAAGGTCAAAGCAAGAAAGGTACGATCACAAACCTAGACACAGGGAATCAGGCTCCTTATCAAGGTTCGGTAGTGATCGAAGTACACGTGGACAACAAGATAATGATGGTAGTTTAAAAGCAAGGTTTGGTGGTTACAATTTTAATGTAAGCACATCTGAACTCGTGGTTGTTTTAAGAGGCATGGGAGATAAGGTACGGTGGCCGAAGGAGATGAGATCAAACCCAAACAGATGAAACCCTAATCATTGGTGCGAATTCCACAACGATCATGGACATAAAATCGCAGATTGCAGATTTTTGCAGGGCGAGGTGGATCATTTGTTAAAGAAAGGATATCTCACTGAGTTATTCAGTGAGAAAGGTAAACAAGCATATATGAAAAATAGACAGGAGCCCCCGAAACCACCCTCACCTAAAAGGACTGTCAATGTTATAAGTGGAGGAGAAGATATCAATGGTGTCTCGTATACCGCAACTAATAAAACATCCAAAATAACAATCACCCATGGTAAACGGTTATGGCACGTGCTTGAAGAGGAGAATATTACATTCAACGATGCAGATACAGAAGGCCTCTTAACTCCACATAATGACGCACAGGTAATATCCTTACTAGTACATGATACTAACGTGAAACGTGTTTTGATTGATCCAGGCAGTTCAGTGAATATTATTTTGATACGATTGTTGCATGAGATGCAAGCTAAGTACAAATTGGTTCCAAAAGCGCATACCTTGTCAGGATTTGATAACTCTAATGTCATAACCAAAGGTGAAGCGATCCTTACCACGTTTGCAGAAGGTGTTGTCAAAGATACCAAATTCCAGGTCGTAGATATGGAAATGGCTAACAACATGATTCTTGGAAGGCCATGGATCCATGATATGGATGTCGTACCATCAAATTTATATCAAGTTATTAAATTCCCATCACCATGGGAAATTTGTCAAATTAGAGGCGATCAGCAGACATCAAGGAGTATTAACTCTGTTGCAGATTCAACTGTTCAAAGTGAAGTCAAATAGCAATTACAGGATTCAGTTGAGGGGGTATAACGTCAACCTTAACTGAACAAGGAAAAACAGATGTGGATTAAAGGCCTGACACTATTCAAGAACTAGAGAAAAACGAGAACATTAAAACAACGATAGAACAGTTAGAGGCTGTGGTTTTATTTATACACTGGCCCGAGAGGAAAGTGTATATAGGAGCAAATCTCATCCCAGAGGTAAAATGTAAGTTAATTGAATTTTTAAAGGCTAACGCATATTGTTTTGCTTGGTCCCATTCTGACATGACAGGGATACCACCGGAGGTCATGACTCATAAATTGAATGAAGACCCATCATATCCCCCAATCAAGCAAAAGAAACTAAAGCAGGGAACTTTCAAGAATCAGGTAATTCAAGAAGAAGTTCAGAAATTGCTCAAAATAGGTTCAATTCGTGAGGTAAAATATCCTAACTGGTTGGCTAACACTATTGTGGTTCCTAAGAAAAATGGTAAGTGGCGTGTTTGTGTGGATTACAAAGATCTTAATAAAGCCTGTCCGAAAGATTCTTTTCCTTTGCCGCACATAGATCAATTAATTGATGCTACTGCACGACATGAACTATTAAGTTTTTGATATGCATACTCAGGTTATAACCAAATCAAAATGGATCCAGAAGATGAGGAAAAAACTTCTTTCATAACGGACAGGGGGACTTATAATTATAAGGTAATACAGGTGCGATGTATCAGAGGTTAGTTACTCAAATGTTTCAAGAGCATTTAGGTAAGACCATGGAGGTGTATATAGATGACATGTTAGTTAAGACTCAGCATTCATAGAATCATATATCGCATCTATCTGAAACATTTAAAATTTTTCAAAAATATAATATAAAATTGAACCCAGAAAAATGTGCATTTGGCGTGGCATCGGGAAACTTTTTGGGTTTTCTTGTTTCTAACTGTGGTATTGAAGTAAACCCAGCCCAAATTAAAGCTATTGAAGAAATCCCTGATGTACTTACAAATAAGAAAGAAGTTTAAAGATTGACAGGGAGGATTGCAGCTTTGGGAAGATTCATTTCAAAGTCATCAGAAAAGTATTTCAGGTTTTTCTCAGCCCTCAAAAAGCAAGATCACTTTGAATGGAATGAGGAATGTCAACAAGCACTTAGGAATTTGAAGACATATTTGTCAAATCCACCCCTGTTAGCAAAACCAAAGGCTGGGGAAAGGCTTTTCGTCTACCTTGCTGTTTCAGAAGTTGCGGTAAGTGCTGTTTTGATTCGAGAAGAACAAGGTAAACAATCTCTTATCTATTATGTTAGTAAATCTTTGTTAGATGCAGAGACACGATACCCACAATTAGAAAAATTAGCACTCGCTTTAATCATGGCATCTAGAAAATTGAGGCCATATTTTCAGTGTCATCCTATTGCTATAGTAATTGTATATCCGTTACATAATATACTACATAAACATGAATTATCAGGAAGGTTAGCTAAGTGGGCTATAGAATTAAGTGAATATGAAATCACATATCTACCTAGAACATCAATAAAATCCCACGTACTAGCGGATTTCGTGGTTGATTTTAGCCAAGGGATGCAATTAGAAGCTGAAAAAGAAGTTCAAGCACTTAATGGAGCAAATCCAGGAGTATGGACCTTATTCACTGATGGATCATCTAAAATTAAAGGTGCAGGGTTAGGAATTGTTTTAGTACCACCTACGGGTGAAACTATTAGGCATGCTATTAAATGTCGCTCCGTAACTAATAATGAAGCAGAGTATGAAGCTGTGATTGCAGGTCTAGAATTTGCACGAGAACTTGGGATAAGTCAGGTGGTGATCAAAAATGATTCTCAGCTTGTGGTTAATCAAATTCTGGGGACTTACACAGCTAGGGAAGCAAGGATGTAACAATACTTGAAAAAGGTAAGGGAACTGATAAAGCAGTTCCAGACTTGGAAGTTCATCCAGATACCAAGGGATGATAATGTTGAAGCTGGCGCCTTAGCAAATCTTGCATCTGCAGCTGATATAACAAATGATGCCAACGCCTCGATTATACATTTATTTCACTCAGTTCTCGAACATGATAAGAACGAGGTAAATTTTAATAATCTAACTTGGGATTGGAGAAATGAAATCGTTTCTTTCTTACAGTATGGTACCGTGCCTAATGACAAGAAAAAAGCATATGCTCTTCGGAAAAAGGCCGCTCGTTACTGTTTAAAGCAAGGCAACCTTTATCGAAAAATATTTGGTGGCCCCTTAGAAAGATGCCTTGGACCTTCTCAAACGGAGTATGTAATGAGGGAAATACATGAAGGGCATTGTGGAAACCATGAAGGAGGAAGATCACTGGTAAGAACTTTGATCAGGGCAGGATATTACTGGCCCAAAATGGAAGAAGAAGCAGAAAGTTTCGTGGCTAAATGTGATAAATACAGAGATACGGTAATAATATGCACCGACCTGCCGAATTATTGCATCCGGTTACTATACCATGGCTATTCATGAAATGGGAGATGGACATAGTGGGGCTATTGCCTCAAGCTAAAGGACAGGTAAAATTTCTACTCGTACTTACTGATTATTTTACTAAATGGTAGAGGCAGGAGCATTTAAACAGGTACGAGAAAAAGAAGTCAAGGACTTCATTTGGCGTAATATCATTTGCCGGTTCGGTGTATCAAAAGAAATTGTATGTGACAATGGTCCTCAATTTATCGGAGCTCAAGTCGTGGAGTTTCTCGAAAGTTGGCAAATAAAAAGGATTACATCTACACCTTATCATTCAGTAGGTAATGGACAAGCAGAATCAACAAACAAATTCATCATTAATAATTCAAAGAAGCGGCTAGAGGAATCAAAGGGTAATTGGCCTGAAGTGCTACCCGGAGTTTTGTGGGCATATCTCACAACAACAAAAACGAGCACAGGTGAAATGCCTTTTTCTTTAGTTTATAGAGCTAAAGCACTAATCAGTAGAAATAGGAGAACCAAGTACAAGATTCTCACAAGCGACACAAGAGTCCAATAACGAAGAGATGCAGGTCAATTTAGATCTATTAGAAGGCAGGAGAGAAGCTGCGTTAATAAGAATGGCCGCACAAAAATAAGTGAATCGAGCATTATTACAACAGGAAAGCACGCCTGAGATACTTCAAATTTTGGGACTTCGTGCTTAAAAAGGTTTTTCAATCTACAAAGGCAACCAATGCTGGCAAACTGAGTCCTACCTGGGAAGGACCCTACAGAGTTCGTGATATTGCAGGAAAAGGAGCATAGGAGTTGGAAACAATGGATGGGAAGGTACTTCCTTCACACTGGAATGCTGTTCATTTGAAGAGATATTACTTTTAAGAGAAAACTCACGATCAGGTATCGACATATTAAATTTTATGTTTTGAGTTGTTAAAATTTTACTAACGATTTTAGATGCTAGGAAAAACGCTCACCCGTACTAAATGATGAGTCACGATCTATAAGGCAAAATGGAATAAACTAAAATTCCTAGCCCAGGGTTACAATAATTTTGATAGAAATATAAACGGGCTGAGCAGTCTTCATCTATAACCGCACCCCCGAGTCCCGTATGTATTTCCTTTTTAGGAAAAAGACCAGGTGAAAGAGACTATCAAGTGCTTTAGACTTCATACTTCAACACTCAAACACTTGGGGGACTACATGCAGTAACGTGTATATAAAAGGCAGTGAAGATTGAGCAAAAATCTAGCCTAAGAAGAGTCAAGTACGGAGTAGAAGTAAAGAAGTCATAGCATACATCATAGTATTCTTTCCCATGAGAACAATGGAGTCACCTCTCAAAACCCTGGTTAAGGTTAAAGACTATGTACTAAAACGGGTTATAAAGAAAAACCCCGTATCTATTATTCCTCTTTTTGTAAAAATCTGTTACAAGAAAAACAGTTGCGAGAAAGTTATAGATGCAATTTAAATACATGTAGAGGATTACTCAAAACTTATCAAAGTTCATAAATGAAAACTTGTCTAAGTTTTTGCAAATAAAACATGTGTGTTCCTATTTCTTTTATCGTATAATAAACACCATTAAGAAGTGGAGACGTCTTCTTCATCAAGTGTTAAAATATAAAAGGGCCCTCTTTTATAAAACTCATGTCATTTAGTCATGATGATAATGAAAGCATTTTCCGAGAATAAAAATGCAGTCTATTCTTTAAGTCCTTAAAAATAAAAGGCACGAATAGAACGGATGGAGGTTTAAAGACAAACTTCTTAATATTCTAAAACTAAAGACTAAGTATAAAACTTAGTCATCAAATTGTTTATACAAAAAGTGCCCCTTGAACAAAGCTTGGGGACTTGAACTTCTTTAACTAACAATTGGGAGTCCGACTAAGAAAAAATTTATCACAAGAAACCAAAAACACTGAACATAAATTTCCAGATCGGCACCTGCAAAAAGGGAATTTCAAACAAATTATAAAAACCTTTTAAGAAGAAGGAACTTAAGAAAGATCATCAGCGGGCTCAAGTGGGACTACATCATCAACAGCTAAAGATTGGTCTTCAATCACCGTAGTGGTAGAAACCACGGGAAATATCTCAGCTTGACTAACAGCAATAGGCACAGATGAACTCAAGGAAAGTGTAACACTCGTGGCAATCTCAATAGACACGGGTACTTCATATGCAAGAACTTCAGTTGCGGGAGTCTCAACCAAAGAAGTCTCAACCAAAGGAATTTCAGTCGCGAGAGGACCAGCTTCAGGAGATGAAAAATCTTATGGCTACTGTGCTCGTTTAATGGCCTCATTCACCTTAGCTAATTTAGATTCAAGGTTGAAATTTTCTTGGCTCATTTATACCAAGGTGTCACGAAAAGACTTTAGAAAAGTCCAACTCACTTTAACATTGGTTGACTCCTCGAGAAGTTCATAATCTTTCTCCCAGGCAACAATTCATTCTTAACTAAAACAGAATCATAAGATGATTGAAGTATGATATGAGAATTTTCTAGAGAATGGATCTTGTCTGCAGAAGCTCGTAATTCTTCTTGTACCCGAGAAAGCTCTTGTGTTACCTCTCCCGTATGCATCTCTTTCTGATTCAGCAAAACCTTTAAAGCCTTATTCACTTCAGTGACCTTGGACAACTTTTTCGAAAAGGAAGATTCAAGGCGCTCTTTTTCCTTCTTAGACTGGACTGAAGTAGCCTTAATAGTCACCAGTTCAGAGGTTAGAGTTTGAACTTGCTTCTCCAAGGTACTTTTTCTTTTCTCCAAATTTTCCATATCGATCTGTAAACTTTCGAACTAGCCCTTCCAATTATTGGCCTCCAATTGAGAGCCACGAGCAGCTTCTTCTGCGTCATGAGCATCCTTCTCTAAATCACGAGCCAGTTTCTCTATAAGGGGGACTCGAGTCATAAGTTCAGTACCAATGAGATTGGCCTACTCAAATAAATAAATAAAAAATAAGATAAGGTTAGGGCTCTTGAAGTGAAAAACCTTAATAAAATAATAAACCGGAAAATACCTTCAAACTTGCATGCACAATATCATTCAGGAGGGTCATATTACTATGACTCTCAAGTTTAGCCTTTTCAATAGGGCCAATCAGAGGCTCGAGCCACGTATCAGCTTGCCCAGACTTCCTCAAAAGACTACTATTGGCAGGAACTTCAATGGTCACGCTCCTCATAACAGAACCCCTACTTGAGGAACCCGCTTCCGTATGATGAACAATGGGGGGAGAGACTATTAAAGGAGGAGCGGAGGAGGAAGGTATAGAAGTAATGGATGATAAAGGCAAGGAAACAATCACAGGAATGGTAGAGGTAAAAGAAGACAGAGGAAGTTCATTTAGAACTGGACCTAAAGGACCGCTACTGAAACCACTAATAAAAAGCTGGTTTATGGATTCATGAGTGTCCAGAGGAGGGGAGACATCGTCATCAGGAATGATCACCTGGGTAATAACAGGCTCAGAAAGAGGTAGGTTAGGGGAGACATCAGCCTCGTCTTCAGGGACGATACGTCTCCTGGCTCGTGGTCTTGATATCAGGGAACCCTCGCCCTCTTCTTCAGAATCATCTTCTACGAGAGATTTTCTTTTTTTAGGCCTCGGGGCAGATCAAGATCCCAAGAATATGTCTTGATCACGAGATGCTAAGATAGCCTCTGGAGTAACTCCTCGAATGGCAAAACCTGAAGAAAAAGAAGGTTAAAAGCCAGAGCAACAAGGATATAGATAAGGTAAAAACAAAAATCCTTACCATGAGATTTTACTTTCCAACCACAACGGGGAAAAAGATTTCTCCACGATCTACCCTCCATCGGGGTAATCTTCAGTAACCTATCTACCCAACCATGGAAGTTGGGCACAATTTCCACAACGCCCATGGTTGCTGAAAAGAAAGAGAGATGATATTAAGGAAAACAAACAAACCTAAAAATAAAATAAAAAGGGCACGGGAAAAATTTTAATACTCATGTGCAAAATTCCATTTCTCCGGGAAACGTACGTTCTTTTCATCCACTAAACCAACAGTGGGAGCAGCAACGTATCGGGCATATCACCCACGATCTTTATCATCCTCAGGGCTAACTAAAATCCTCTTACTCCTAGCTGTCAAACCAAACACACCGTTTCGAAAAAGCCTTAGTGAGTAAAGATGAATCAGATGGGTAAAGGTGAATTCAACATTCGCCTTATTGGAAACATACCTCAGGCAAGCAACAGCTCTCCATATAATCGAACCAATTTGGCCCAAACACACATTGAAAAAATGGCAAAAATCCAGAATAATCGGGTCAGTGGATGGTTTAAACCCTAGAGTAAATGGATATGTGTAGACAAAGGAATATCCTATTAAGTAGGATGTAATTCTCTGGTTAGGGTTAGGAACGATAATTGGGAAATCCTCACTCCAATGACAGTCCTTACGAACTATGGGGGCTAAAACTTCTGTGATTTGAATAGGATAAGGGTCAACACGATCTAGAGATTCAATTTGAGTTTTAAGGGATTCTCTATCATGGTGAAAGGAAATTTCAGATGGAACTATTTCTTCAACTAAAGGCTCACGAAGTGGCTCAGAAGATTCTTTGTTACGAGAAGAACTCCTTTGAGAATGTGAACCTCTAATTCCAGAAGAGAGACCAGAACTAGAAGGAGGAGTTGATATACTACCACGAGTGGAACCTAGGTTACGAAGTCTATCTCCTCTTCTATGCCTTACTGGAGCATTAGGGAAGTTATCCAGAATAGGAGTTTTTCTAGGGTTAGAACTCGATGAATCCATGGAAGCAGAGGTCGGAGTAAAACAAGAAATAATAAAGAAAATTCAAAGGATAAAAGTGTTCAATACGCTTTATGTGGAACAAGACAAGAAGAGAGGTTATATTTATACTAATAGATAATTGAAAAAGGAAAAAAGTACGATGATGAAGAAACAATAACGATGATAACTGATACTTCGTGAAAAGTGAAGCCGAAAAGAAAGCTTAAAAAGGTATTGCAAAATAGTGTAACTAATGAGAAGGTGACACATGTCTAGTGCATTAAAAGGAAGTGACAGTTGAAGCGTCAACTTTGTCAGAGCATTAATGATGACGAAAATTCTCCTTTAATGAATTCCACTTCCCAAATATTCAAACTGATGAATAAATGAAAAGTGGGGGGGACTATATGTATAGGGTAAAATTGTATACATAAATATATGGTGACGTGTCATGACACATGGAATAGTCAATGGGTCATAAATGGTCCACGAATTGCAAACAGGCGTGGACAAAAGGAGATACGAGATAAGAGGTCAAAAAGAGATACGAGACAAGAGGATAAAAAGAGGTACGAGATAGGGGGTTAAAGAGACGTACGAGATGAGAGGCTCAGAAGCCTCATCCCTATTTAAGTTTAGCTACATGCGAGCAACGGGAAGAATAATGAACCTGACTAAAGGAAAAGATACAAATACAGCATTTCAAGAGTAATAAATGCTGGAACCGTTAAGGAATATTTACATTCAATATAATGACCTCAACATAGCATTTAATGTTAATAAATGCTCATAATAACCTCATTATGGTTTAGTCATAGTGCATCTTTAAAGATTCTCAAAAGGATCTATAAAAGGGAAAATATGTAATCAGTCAAAGATAAGTAACTATTGAAATACACTATGATTTACTAGCTTATGTCACGACCCAAAATCCACCAAGGGTCGTGGTGGCGCCGGACACCGCTGTCAGGCCAGCCAAGTCAAATACTAAGTTAAATCTTGTTCAACACTTTTGAAATACAGGATTTTTCCTTCAAATATTTAGAAATTTTAAAGAATAAAATTTCGAATCGAATTTAAAAGTTAAGAAATTAAAACAATGCTTCGAACCATCCCAGAACCCGGAGTCACAAGTACATGAGCATCTACTGACAAGAGAAATAACATACAACATCCGTC
>MU760713.1:14374-27782 GCA_026770625.1 Nicotiana glauca
GAACTTTGAAGTTTCAACTTCTATTTCCGATGTTTAAACCCATCAAAACACGTCCGATTGACTTCAAATTTTGCACACAAGTCATATTTGACATTACGGACCTACTCCAACTTTTGGAATTTGATTCCGACCCCGATATCAAAAAGTCAACCTCCGGTCAAACTCTTCAAAAACCTTCAAATTTCTATCTTTAGCCAAATGGCTTCAAAATGGTCTACGGACCTCCGAATTCACTTCTGATCGTGCCCCCAACTCCAGAATTACTATACGGAGCTATTCACAGTCTCGGAATTCCAAACGGATATTGATAACACTGATATGCACTTCAAACCAAACTTATGAAACTTCTTCTAAAATACTAACTTCCACAATAGGCGCCAAAACGCTCCTGGGTTATCCAAAATCCAATCCGGGCATACGCACAAGTCCGAAATCATCATACGAACTTAGTGGAACCTTCGGATCCCAATTCCGAGGTCGTTTACTCAAAAATTCCATTCTAGTTCATTCTTTCAACTTTAAGCTTCTCAAATGAGAATTCTTATCTAAATTTAACTCCGATCTTCCCGAATTTAAATTCCGACCATGCGAACAAGTCATAACACCTGAAATGAAGCTGTTCATGGCCTCCGACTGCTGAACGGAGCGCTGGTACACAAAACGACCGGTCGAGTCGTTACAGCTTACATACTTGAATACTTCAAATTTTCTTTCTTTATTTACTTTTTTCGATTATCAGTAACCCGATTCATCTAATTTCTAGCTTTGACTAAAAAATTTATTTTTTGGTTAAACAGTTTGGATTTGATATATGTGTGTATTTTGATTTTTGAATGTGCTCACCTTTAAAATATGTGAAAGTCGAAATACATAAAATACATGTAGTGATGGTTTTAATTTAAAACTCTTTAAAGAACTAAAAATGTTAGACTTGAAATCTGCCTATATGAACTCAAAATTAAAGGCAAAAGAAAAAAAAACACTGATATGAAACTTGATAGTTGGTATCTCTTAAAAGAAAACACGGTAAAAACAATAACAATAAAAAAATAACTTATAATGTATTAGCCATTATAGAAATGTTTGTCAAAAGTTGCTTTTGAGAATGTTACAAGAAAATTCTCTTGCATTTGTCCTTTTTCCTGTTGTTTTTACCAGTGTCATATAAGTGCACGTATTAGGGATTGACGTTATTGCAATCTGCAGTAAAAGATACGCCAGAATTTCATCCAAAATTTTGACAGCTCGTATACTACAACAAGATTTTGCAAAGCTTCTTCACTTCTAAGAGACACAAAACTAAAGCTTGAAAGAGTAAATTAATTAAATATTTGTCAAAACCTCAATACACAAATAACTAAATATTTATTCGTTATCTTTTTTTTTTAATCTTCTTGCAGATATTGCCTATGGGATTCGCCTAACAAGTATTATACATCTGACATAACAGATGCCATATATGCAGTTTCCAACGTTAGGATTCTTTAGGTTATAGTATTATTTTCAAAATTTTGGATTGCCCCTTTTAACAACATTAACATGAAGTAATGATGTTATTAATAGTTTTATAATTCTTAATTTTGATACTTGAGGGGAGTAATTTGGATCTCAATATGTTCTTTTATATATTCATAATTAACAGGAGCTTTGCGTTCCAGGTTATGCTACTTAACTCATGATTTACGGGATATTTGGTTCTCCTATTTTTGTCACATTTTGCACTTATATTAAATGACTTCAAATATGAGTCATATTTTATCGCGTGAGGTACAAATTGACTTCATGCCTTTTTTTTCTTTTTAGGGGATTTCTTTTATTTTTTTAATTTGTAATAGTTTTGGTTTTAAGGAACATGAATGGTCAATTCAAGAGGCATACTTATATATAGCTTTTCATGTAACAAGCAATTAGATACCATATTTTTAAACAAAAAAAAAGAACAAAATTGACAGTGTCACGCTTGGAGAACATGGAAAAAATCATTTATCTTATCAAAGAATACTTTTTCCCGGATAATCCATTGAATATAGTGCTATTGATATTATTTATTTTAAATAAAAGATACGACAATATCAAAGAATACGAATTATATGTTAATCAATCTTACGGATGACTTTGAAATTTTTGCTGCTTGGCTATCTAAAGACCATGAGTTTACAAATTATATTTTCCTGTTTTAGGCTACTTTTTTGATATAGTAAAGATTGATTTTTAATATTATATACGCGAAGTGCGGATAAATTAACTAGTTATATTTATATTTAGTCAAAGAGAATTCCCCCAGAATGAAAATGCAGTCGATTAACCAACTTTACTGAATCTTCTATTTCTTTGTAGTAAAAACATGCAGGGTAGCATTAATATTCTAGTTATCGAATACATTAGGGGTTCGAGAGATGGTGACGCATCATAAGTATTTTGGCCATTCCTACACTAAAAAGTACATATTTGGCCCTCTACTTCTTCGTACTTTTGCCGCTAACAAAACGTTCTTGTATTTGCCGTTGCCATTAACAAGTTTCACTGAGTGAACTCAACATGGCTAACTTCTTCGAGAAAGAAGGTTCAAATTTATTCATCAACTTTTACCATGGTTAAAATCGTGTTCAATTTTGAATAGTATATAAATTTGACATTTTCACCTTAAAGAAATTACTTTCTGTTTACCCGTAAAACGGTATAATTAAATTTATACGTGGTTTATAGACAAGTGAATTGATTTGATCTAAAAATAATTGATGAATTAGACAAATATATAAGACTTAGCCTTGAAATTGAAATAAATGCCAAATACATTAGTCCTGAGCGCAGAGCTACCGGAGGCAGTAAGAACAGTATAAATAAGCAATAAAGTAAAATGTTATTTGAGCTTTTGGTAGAATATAGTGTATGCTTGTCGGAAAATTCGTGTCCCTACAATGATGATAGAGTTCATTATTTATAGTTACACCTAGGGAACAAGGTCCTAGGATCAGGCCCCTCTTAAATGACAATTATAAGGGCTATTGAAGAATATATAACCGTGAATGCCATATTCTCTGTAAGGGATCATGCACTTAATGCTATAGAATATTCTTCATTGAATGCTACCGGATGACAAACTTTTTTTTTGCCTCTATGAGTATCATTCTCTCTGATGACAAGCATATCATATATGTAAACTTCCATGGTTTTCCCTATTTGCTTTTCAAATATTTTGTTTATGAGCCGTTGATAAGTGGCTCCAACGTTTTTTAGTTTGAAGGGCATCACATTATAACAATATGTGCTGAAATTCGTGATGAACGAAGTTTTTTTCAGATCCTTCGGGTTCATCTTGATTTGGTTGTAGTCAGAGTAAGCATCGAGGAAACTCATTAACTCGTGCTCGGCCATTGCATCAATTATTTTGATCAATATTTGGTAACGGGAATGAGTCTTTTGGGCATGCCTTATTTAAATTCTTATAGTCGACGCACATGCGAAATTTATTACTATTCTTCTTTAGAACTAATACTACGTTAGCTAGTCAGTTAAGATACTTTTCCTCTCGGATTGAACTGGTATCAAGCAAACAATTACCTCTTCTTTGGAAAATTTGTTTCTAATATCGGCAATAGGATGTTTTTTACGGAGGGATATTGCGGTCCAAGCTTAGCTTTGTGTACGACCACTTCTGGCGGTATATCTCATATCCGCATGCGACCATGCGAAACAATCGATATTAAATTTAATAAATTCAATAAATCCAGACCTGAGCTCGGGGTGCAGTCCTGTCCCTAAGTGAAACTTCATCTTCAAGAACTTTTCAAATAACGCAACTTGTTCAAGTTCTTCCGCTGTGGATTTTGTAGCATCCGTCTCTTCTAGTTCCTGGAAATATCTTGGTACCTGATAGGATTTCGACGACTCCTCCCCCTGGTTGACTTTGCTCAGCCCGGGACTAGGCCGATTCCTATAATTGCTATGCGGCATGCTCCTTCCCTCCCCCTGGTTGACTTCGCTCGGCTCGGGACTAGGCATCGGTTCCTGTAATTGCTATGTTGCATGCTCCTTCCCTTTGCTACTAGAAACTGAGATTGCATTCATTTCTCTCGCTACCGGTTGACCGCCTCTTTTTGTTTAATCCCCTCGGGAGTTAGGAATTTCAGCAACTGATGATATGTTGATGGCACAACCTTCATCTCATGCAACCATGGTCTCCCCAACATAATGTTGTAACCTATGTCGCCGTCCACCACCTCGAAAATGTTCGTATTCATCACCCCTTCGACATTCGTGGACAGCAGGATCTCTCCTCGGGCTATCACACTTACTATGTTGAACCCGGCGAGGCATTTTGTAGCCAGAATGATGCTTCCGTGAGCTTGGCTTGCTCCAACACCCTCCGTTATATGATGTTGGCCGAACTTCCTAGGTCCATTAGAACACGTATAATTTTAAAATCCAAGTCATTTAAAGAAATTACCAATGCATCATTTTGCGGTAGCAACAATCCATGTGCGTCTTCCTTCGTGAAAGTAATGTCGTCTTCAGCGACTTCCTGGAGTCTTTTGCTGTGGGTCACTAACACCTTCGTCTTTTTTGCCACCGAGAATGTAACCTCGTTAATTTTGTTCCCATTGAGGATCATGTTGATCGTCAGGCACGGGGGTTCTTCTCCTGCTTTCGAAGGTTCTGCATTATCACGATTCCGACTATAGTTGTTTTTAGCCCGGTCACTTGAAAATTCCTTGAGATGGTCGTTCTTCAACAATGTCACCATCTCTTCGCGCCGATACCGATAGCCCCCAGTCCGGTGACCATTTGTCCCGTGGTATTCGTACCACAAATTTAGGATCACTTTGGCTGGGGTCAGTTCTCATTGGCTTTGGGAACCGTCCTTCTTTAATGTTCCTCATAGCCGACACCAGCTCCACTACCTTGACAGAAGTTGTATTCGGAAAGACTGGGGTAGGAAGAATCTTAAGAATCTGACGTTTCCTTGTTCTGTAACGACCTATTATTTTAGCCGTGATCAGTTCTCCTATCGGTAGCGAATCTATCTGCCGACCGAAAACCTCTGCCGCATCCTTCGGCCCGTTTATAGGAAAAAAATTGATCTCTTGAAGATCGTCGATCTATGTCAAAATCATCTTTTGATTTCTTTTTATTCTTCTCCCCGTCTCAAACCTTGGACGATGCCAGGAAACTGAGATGATCATCCTTAATCCTTATCTTAGATTCGTACCGGTTATGAACATCGTCCCAAGTTGTTACATGAAACTCGAACAGACTTACTATCAACTTTCGAAAAGCATCGTAACTCCTCTGGTGAAGACCTTTAGTGAATGCTTCAGCTGCCCATTCGTCCAGTACGACTGGTAGCAACATCCTTTCCTTCTGGAGTCTGGTCACAAACTCCCGTAGTGTCACGATCCCAACTCCGGTCGTAACGGTGCCCAACACAATGCTAGGCAAGCCCGACCATTCCGACACTCTCAATCTCTTTTATAGAATTTATAACCAGTTAGCAGGATTAAATGCCAATTAACATAAGTTTAACTCTGCAACGGTAGATAAAAATAATGCGAAAACCAAGAAAATGTCAATACAAATCCCACCGATCTGGTGTCACGAGTCGAGAGCCTCTAATACAAATCTGAGTAGCAACCTATACATAAAATAGTCTAGAATGCGGAAAAATAAAGAGGATACGGGAAGAAATCGGGTCCTGCGAACGCCATGCAGCTACCTCGATAACTCCGAAAATAAGCTGATCAGCAGCAGAGAGCTCAAACTATGCCTTCGGGATACCTGTATCTGCACAGATGGTGCAGGGAGTAAAGTGAGTACTCCGACTCAGTGAGTAATAGCAATAAATAACGACTGACGGTAAGAAAACTCGTAAAAACACTACGCAATTCTATATAAAAACAGTAAGTGCATTAAACAGTAGCTAAATGAGAAAGTCAGGTGAATATCCCTCAAACCAGTACACAACTCATTTACTCCTCTCCATGTGTGGTAGTTTAATCATACCGCCGCGGCGTGCAGCACGATCCATATATATATATATATATACACACACACACACTACTGCGGCGTGCAGGCCGATCCACATATATATATATATACTATTGCGGCGTGCAGCCCGATCCAATAATAATAGTCAACTGCGCTTACTGGGTTTGTGCAGACTCCGGAGGGGCTCCTACAGCCCAAGCGCTATACTACTGCGGCATGCAGTCCGATCCATATAAAATATTACTGCGGCGTGCAGTCCGATCCATATAATATACTACTGCGGCGTGCAGTCCGATCCATATATGTATATATATATATATACTGCTGCGGCGTGCAACCCGATCCGATATATATCAAATACCCTCACTATGGGGGTCCTCAACCCCTCTCAGTCAATATAGACTTGGTCTCTCTGTCACACTCAACTAAGACAGGGTTTCCAACCCACAAATTATTCTTATTAGAATTTACCAATTTCTAAAGCCGGTTCATATTATGTTTAACAGTTAAGAACATGACTGGGGGTATAATTTTGACAAGTAAAGTAAGGTCAACCAGTACAAATGCCCCACAAGGGTTCTACAGATCGACACAAGGCCCCAAACATGGCAACTAGCCCAGAATATAATGATGTAAATTAAGTCTCAGTTAAAGTATAGTAGAGTCATCAAACGGGATGGACCGAGTCCGAATCCCCAGCAGTAACAGACCCCACGCTCATCATACAGCGTGTGTCTCATCTCAACATAGCACCACGTTGTGCAAATCCGGGGTTTCAAACCCTCAGAACATCATTTATAACCATTACTCACCTCAAGACGGCCGAAATCCTAGCTCGCTTTGCCCTTGACTCGCAAATCAACCTCCTCGAGCGTCAAATCCGATCAAAACCATAGGGAATACGTTACAATAGGCTAAGGGAATACAACCCAATTGAAAAGACTCAAAAAATATCGAAAATCACGAAATTGGCAAAATCCGAGCCACGGGCCCACTTCTCGAAAAATTAGAAAATTCATATCACCGGATTCCTTATCTCACCACGAGTCTATACATATCAAATTTACCAAAATTCGAGCTCAAATGCTCCCTCAAACCCCAAATTTTCATTCAAAAAGTCAAGCCCTAATTCTTCCCTTTTTAATCAAATTTCCATGAATTTAAGTATTGAATCTTCAATAAAATGATGTTTCTAGGCCATAGGACTCACCTCCAATTGATTCCCAGTCAAAACCCTCTTTAATCCTCGTCAAAAGCTCTCAAGGTTACTCAACAATGGTAGAAATGGGACTTGGTTTGCGGATGAAATGTTTAATAAAACCCTTATGTCAGCCCAGATTTTACCCTATGCGATCGCATCCAAGCCTCTGCGATCGCATATCACAACTTTCCCAGGCCTCCAAAATGGCCTATGCGAACGCAACCCCTTCACTGCGATCGCACTGCTTCAACAATCAGACCTATGCGATCGCATACCCTACTCCGCGATCGCATTGAACAAATACCCTTCAGGACCCCAGGTCCATTTAACACTACGCGATTGCAATACACCTCACGCGATCGCAATTAACAACTTCCTCAACTTATGCGATTGCATACCCTTCTCTGCGATCGCACTCAGCAATCAGAATAGCTTCCCCAAATCCTTGTATGCGATCGTAATTGTCCTCCTGCAATCGCAGAGAACAAAATGTCTGCAACATACCAGCTAAAATCTGCAACTTTCATAATCCAAGATTGGTCCGATTGACTATTTGAAATCCGCTGAGGCCCCCGGGACCTCAACCAAAAGTGTCAACCCATCCTAAAACATCATTCAAACTTGTTCCAATCATCAAAACACCACAAACAACACCAAAACCATCAAATTACAGCATATTCAAGCCTAAGCTTCTTAAAAACTTTCGAAATACGCATTTGATCAAAAACCCGACCAAAACACCTCCGAATGATCTGAAATTTTGCACACACATCCAAAATCACCTAACGAAGCTACCGCAACTCTCAAAATTCCATTCTGACCCCCGGATCAAAATCTCACCTATCAACCGGAATTCGCCAAACTACTAACTTCGCCAATTGAAGCCTAATTCTACACCGGACCTCCAAAATCACTTCTGATCACACTCTTAAGTCAAAAATCATCCCCCGAAACTAACCGAATCACCGGAAATCACATCCGAGGCCTCTAACTCAATAGTCAATATTTGGTTGACTTCTCCAAAACAAGCCTTCCTTAAAGAGACTAAGTGTCTCATTTCCATCTAAAACCAATCCAATTCGACTCGACCACCACAAATACCAATAATGAAGCATAGAGAAACATAAGATGGGGGAAACGGGGCGATAACTCACATGACAACGGGCCGGGTCGTCACATCCTCCCCAACTAAAACAAACGCTCATACTCGAGCGGGTCAAGAAACATACCTAGAACCTCAAATAGGTGAGGATATATGCTCCGCATATCCCGCTTGGTCTCTCAAGTAGCCTCCTCCACGGGCCGACCTCTCCACTGTACCTTTACTGAAGCTATATCCTTCGATCTCAACTTTCGAACCTGACGACCCAAAATAGCCACTAGCTCCACATCATAGGTCAAATCATCATCCAACTGAACAGTGCTGAAGTCCAATACATGAGACGGGTCCCTAACATAATTTCGGAGCATAGACACATGAAATACTGGATGCACGCTCGACAAGCTGGACTGCAAAGCAAGCTCATAAGCCACCTCCCCAATCCTCCTAAGTACCTCAAAAGGCCCAATGAACCGCGGACTCAGCTTCCCTTTCTTTCCAAACCGCATAACACCCTTCATGGGTGAAACCTTCAGCAAGACCTTCTCACTGCCATATAGGACACATCCCGAACCTTCCGGTCCGCATAACTTTTCTGACGCGACTGTGTTGTACGAAGCCTTTCCTAAATCAGTTTCACCTTCTCTAAGGCATCCTGAACCATCTCTATCCCCAATAACCTAGCCTCGCCAGGCTCGAACCATCCAATAGGAGATCTACACCGCCTCCCATACAACGCCTCATACGGAGCCATCTGAATGCTTGACTGATAACTGTTATTGTAGGAAAACTCTGTAAGCGGCAAAAACTCATCCCAAGAAACCCCAAAATCAATAACACATACACGTAACATGTCCTCAAATATCTGAATAGTGCGCTCGGACTGATCGTCCATCTGAGGATGGAATGTTGTGTTCAACTCTACCTGCGTACCCAACTCCTGCCGAAATGTCCTCTAAAACTAAGTGAACTGAGTACCCCTATCTGAGATAATAGACACTAGAACCCCATGCAATCGGACAATCTCCCGAATAAAGATCCCTGCCAGCCACTCCGAAGAATAGGTAGTACATACTAGAATGAAGTGCGCGGACTTGGTCAGCCGATCCACAATCACCCAAATCGAATCGAACTTCTTCAAAGTCCGAGGTACACTACTCACAAAATCCATAGTAGTCCTCTCCCACTTCCACTCGGGAATAATTATCCGCTGATGTACTCTGCCCGGCCGCTGATGCTCGTACTTAACCTGCTGATAGTTGAGACACCGAGCTACAAACCCCACTATATCCTTCTTCATCCTCCTCCACCAATAGTGCTGCCCCAAATCCTGATACATCTTCGCGGCACCTGGATGGATAGAATACCGAGAGTTGTGGGCCTCCTCCAATATCAACTCCCGAAGCCCATCTACATTGGGCACGCAAATTCGGCCCTGCATCCTCAACACTCCATCACTATCAATGGTCACATCCCTGGCATCATCATGTTGAACCTTGTCCTTAAGGACAAGCAAATGCGGATCATCATACTGGCGCTCTCTAATGCGGTCATACAAGGAAGACCGAGAAACCACACAAGCCAACACCCGGCTAGGCTCTGAAATGTCTAATCTCACCATCCGATTGGCCAAAGCCTGAACATCAAATGCAAAGGGCCTCTCCCCAACTGGAATGTACGCCAAACTTCCCATGCTAACCGCCTTCCGACTCAAAGCATCGGCCACCACATTGGCCTTTTCCGGGTGATACAAAATGGTAATATCATAATCCTTGAGTAACTCTAGCCACCTCTGCTGCCTCAAATTAAGATCTTTTTGCTTAAATAGATGTTGAAGACTGCGATGATCGGTGAATACCTCACAAGATACTCCATACAAGTAGTGCCTCCAAATCTTCAAAGCATGAACTATAACAGCCAACTCCAAATCATGTATAGGGTAGTTCTTTTTGTGGGGTTTCAACTGACGAGAAGCATATGCAATAACTTTACCCTCCTGCATCAACACACATCCGATCCCAACTCTCTAAGTATCACAATATACAGTGTAAGAACCTGAAGTTGATGGCAACACCAACACTGGAGCCGTGGTCAAAGCTGTCTTGAGCTTCTGAAAGCTCTCCTCGCACTCATCCGACCACACAAATGGAGCACCCTTCTGAGTCAAATTGGTTAAAGGCGATGCAATATAGGAAAATCCCTGAACAAATCGACGATAATACCCTGCCAACCCAAGGAAACTACTAATCTCTGTGGTTGAGGTCGGTCTAGGACAACTCTGCACCGCCTCTATCTTCTTTGGGTTGACCTAAATACCCTCTCTAGACACCACGTGTCCTAAGAAAGCCACTGACCCAAGACAAAACTCACACTCGGAGAACTTTGCATAAAGCTTCTCCTCCCTCAATCTCTGTAATACCACTCGCAAATGTTGTGTGTGCTCCTCCTGGCTACGCGAGTACACCAATATATCATTAATAAAAACAATCACGAACGAATCTAGATATGGCCGAAATACATTGTTCATCAAATGCATGAATGCGGCTGGGGCATTGGTCAGCCCAAAGGACATAACAAGAAACTCATAGTGCCCATATCTAGTCCTGAAAATAGTCTTCATAATATCTGAATCCTTGATCTTCAACTGGTGATAGTCTGAACGGAGATCAGTCTTGGAGAATACCCTTGCCCCCTAAAGCTGGTCAAATAAGTCATCAATACGAGGCAGGGGATACTTGTTCTTCACTGTCACTTTGTTCAATTGACTGTAGTCAATGCACATTCTCATTGTGCCATCCTTCTTTTTCACAAATAGAACCGGTTCACCCCACGGTGACACACTAGACCGAATGAACCCCTTATCTAGGAGTTCTTGAAGCTGATATTTCAATTCTTTCAACTCTGCTGGTGCCATCCGATATGGAGGAATGGAAATAGGTTGAGTGCCCGACACCAGGTCAATACCAAAATCAATGTCCCTGTCCGATGGCATGCCCGACAGGTCTTCAGGAAACACATCGGGAAACTCCCTCACAACTGGGACCGAATCAATGCTAGGAGTCTCAGCTCCAACATCCCTCACAAAAGCCAAATATGATAGACATCCTTTCCCAACCATACGCTAGGCCTTTATGAAATAAATTACCCTGCTAGGCACATAGTCAGTCACGCCATGCCACTCGATCCTCGGAACACCTGGTACAGCCAAAGTGACTGTCTTAGCATGACAGTCCAGAATAGCACGACACGGGGATAACCAGTCCGTGCCCAGAATAACATCAAAATCCACCATGCTCAATAGTAATAGATCGGCTCGGGACTCTAGACCCCCAATAGTCACTAAACACGACCTATATACATGGTTCACAATAATAGTATTGCCCACCGGGGTAGATACATGAACAGGTAAAGCAAGACACCCCCCGGTCGTACCCAAATGATGAGCAAAATATAAAGACACATAGGAATAGGTGGAACCGGGATCAAATAAGACTGAGGCATCCCTGTGGGAGACTGAAATAATACCTGTGATAATAGCATCCGAAGCAATAGCATCCGTCCTGCCCTGGAGAGCATAAAAGCGAGCCTGACCACCACCCGATCGGCCTCCCCCTCTGGGGCGACCCCTGACTGCCTGACCCTCACCACTAGCTGGCGGGGCGGGTGCTGAAGAAACTGGGCCAGAAGATGAGGGTTGACCCCTCTGCTGAGATGAGCTAGCAGCACGGCGAGGACACTCCCTCCGCATATGCCCGAACTCACCACACTCGTAGCAACTCCCGGGTGCTGGGAACTGGGACTGAAGGGAACCCCTCGTGCCAGAGTGGCTAGCTGATGCACTCGGCCTAGAAGAACTCTAAATAGATGGAGCATGAGACGAACTCTGTGCTGGAAGGGCGCTGAGAGATGGCTAACTCTGCTGAGAACCCTGATAACCACGACCAGAAGATCTACCTCGATACTCAGGTGTCACGACCCGGATTTTCCACCATCGGGATCGTGATGGCGCCTACTCGTAGTAGCTAGACAAGCCAACTTATTTACCTTTTCATCATCAAACAATTATCTTAACAGTCTAAAGCATCAATATAAAACATTAATTCTAATGAGAACAATAGCGGAAGTCTGTCTGATAAATACAAATCCAAATGCGGAACAGTTATTAAAACCTCTACCCAAGATTTGGTGTCACATTACTCACGAACTACTAAAGATGTACTAAAAACAATGGTCTGAAAGAAATATATAAGCTATTTGTCTCGAAAACAATGAGGTAACAGTCTAATAAGAAAAGCATAGAGAAGAGACGTCGGGCCTGTGGACACCTGCAAGGCTACCTCAGTCTCGTGAAAATGAAAACCTGCTCCCGCACTAATGCTGCTACTGCTCCTCAAAACCTGGACCTGTGCAAAAATGCACAGAAGTGTAGCATCAGCACAACCGACCCCATGTGTTGGTAAGTGTCTAGACTAACCCCGGCGAAGTAGTGACGAGGCTAGACTGGACACCACATAAACCTGTGCAGTTATAAATATACAACAGAACATCGGATACAAGGCAATTAACAACATGAGAGAGGAAACATGCTAAGGGGAGATACAATATCAACAGTAATCCCAAGTAACAAACTAGAACAGCTTAGGCTCACAAGGAACAAGGAATCAATACTCAATACAAACACATGGCATCAATAACTGTTGCGGCATGCAACCTGCTCCACAAATATCACTGTTGCGGCGTGCAACCCAACCCATACCATTTATTAGGTATCACTATTGCGACGCGCAATATATATCATTGTTGCGGCGTGCAACCCGATCCTTAATATTATTGTTGCGGCATGCAACCCGCTCCTCAATATCCTTAACAGTCTGACTCCTCAAACAACACTCACAATTAAAGGACATAACAATAAGCAAACATTTGATAAAAATCCCGGCAAGGGAATAGAATCTAACAAGTTCAACCAAACGTCCCGGCAGGGGAATAATCAACAATGCTTTCCTTTTCTTACTTTTCTTATCTTATAAATCACTCTACCATTTTGTGCCAACGCTCCAAATCATCCAGTCATTTCATATACTTTCAATATTCGTATCACAATTTGAGCCAATGCTCCCAGG
>MU760719.1:0-15255 GCA_026770625.1 Nicotiana glauca
AGAGGCCCAGTTTGGTGCCACGTGTCAAATGACGTGGCGCGCCAAGTCAAATGGAAGAGCCAATAGGATCATGCCACGTGTCAAAATGACAAGGCATACCAGTCACACTGAAAGGCCAATGAAATCGCGCCACGTGTGCAAGTGACATGTTCTGGCCAATCAAATGCGGCCATGTCACACTTCAATTTGATTGGTCGGAAAGAGTTTGTTCTTATCACAACTCCTTCCTTCCAGAACTATAAATAGGGGTCTTCATAACTCAGAAAAGGAACCAGAAGTTATAACAAGAAGCAAGAAAGAGCTCGTGGATCAAACGTTGCAAATTCCTCCACAAGTTTCAAGCTTCAAGTTCAAGAAATCAAGTTCAAGCTCAAGAACGAAGACCAAATCAAGTTCAAGTTCAAGCTCAAGAACAAGATCATCGTTCGTGGCAACAAATATAGATTCAAGATCAAGCTCCAAGGCCCTTGAATTTATTTACTATTGAAAGGAAGAATCAGAGGATTCATAGAGATTGTAACATTCAAATATTCGAAATCAAATACTACAATTGTTGTAATATTTTTCGGTCTTGATTTTAATTTCTCGACGCAAATTTATTGTTTACAGCATTCCTTCGTGTAAAAATACATCATGGTGGCTCAAAGTGAATTTGTGGCAGCACCTTGGTAATGAACGATGATACTGTATCAATAGATCTCAGGTTCCACCACAAATATAGTAGCTGTAACAGTTGAGTGTTCCTGCAATTAATGCCAAAAGGTGCACAAAAACATACTCCCTCCGGTCCAAAATAACTGATTTTTTGGCTTTTTTTTTGTGATCCAAAATAAGTAATTTTTCATATTTTAAGAATGAATTAATTATTTTTTTCCTACATTGTCCATAGAGTAAATAGTGTTGGAATATGTGTTAGGAGTGTTTATGTGAGAAAGTAAAGGTTAATATGGTCAATTTCATTGTTAATTACTGCTAAAAGATGAATTTTTTAATCTGTGTGAAAACACCAAAAATATCAAATTATTAATGCAGATGTGCCTGAGCAAAATAAATGTTGTATGCAGTCGCACTTAGGAATTAACGCAATCCCAATCATCAGGACTCTATCATCCGTAGGTAATCGATTATGTAGTGCTCGCCAAGTGAGAAAGGCCATCTTGAAAGGAACTGACTTATGCCATATCCTTGTGTTTGTCGCAGATATGCTTCTTCTCTATCTAAATATTTCCCAGGAAGATGATACTGAGAATTGTCCTCTACTATCCGGCGTCCATATTGGTCTGTCAGGCTTTTCAGTGTCCATATTGATAGTTTATATGAATCCACCAACCTATAAAGCACATGGTTCTCTATGAGTTTCCACTAAGAATACTAATTAAAACAGTAAGTAAATGAGATACAAGATGTTTACGTGGAAAAATCCCAACCCAAGGGGACAAAAACCACGACCTACACTTGTAGGCATTCATAAGATACCGAAGCGCCGCATGATCCGTGTGGACAATGACTCTTGCACCAATCAAGTATGGGCGAAACTTCTCAATTGAAAACACAATGTCAAAGAGTATTCTCTGTAACGGTATAGTTGACTTGGGCACTATTCATGATCTTACAAGCATAGTAGATCGGATAAAAAATCTTGTTGATGCATTACCCAAAAATAGCCTCAACAGCTACATCGCTTGCATCACACATGAGTTCAAAAGGGACACTCCAATTTGGAGCGGTGATGATGGGAGTAGTTGTCAACTTGAACTTTAACAATTCAAAAGCTCTCATGCAATCATCATTGAAGTTAAACTTATCATCCTTCTCGAGAAGCTTGCACAATGGGCTCACCACCTTACTGAAATCTTTGATGAAACACCGGTAAAATCCCGCGTGGTCAAAGAAACTCCGCACACCCTTCATCGAAGTTGGAGGTGGAAGTTTAGAAATCAACTCAGCCTTTGCCTTGTCAACTTCAATTCCATTCTTTGAGATTTTGTGGCCAAGGATGATGCCTTCCTCAACCATGAAATGACACTTCTCCCAAATGAGCACCAAGTTTGTTTCTTCACATCTAGCCAACACTTTATCCAAATTTGCAAGATAATTATCAAAAGAATCTCCAACCACCGATAAGTCATCCATGAAAATTTCAAGGTAGTCCTCCACCATGTTCGTGAAAATAGCCATCATACACCTTTGAAAAATCGTCGGTGCATTGCACAAACCAAATGGCATCCGCTTGAAAGCAAAAGTACCATAGGGACATGTAAAGGTTATTTTCTCTTGATCTTCTGAAGCAATAAGAATTTGGTTGCCTGAATACCTATCAAGAAAATAATAGAAAGCATGGCCGGCCAATCGATCGAGCATTTGATCTAAGAAAGAAAGTGGGGACTGATCCTTCCTTGTGACTTTGTTGAGATTGTGATAGTACATACACACTTTCCAGCAGGTCACCGTTCTTGTAGGAATCAACTTATTCTTGTCATTGGTGACCTCCATCATGCCCCCTTCTTTGGGATACATTGAACCGGAGAAGTCTACAAACTATTGGAGATGGGATATACAACTCTGACATCCAACCACTTGATAATCTCCTTTTTGAAAACTTCTTGCATAGCCTCATTGAGTCTCTATTGACGTTTAATATATGATTTGGCGCCATCCTCCAAGTTGATATTATGCATGCAAAATGCGGGGCTTATTCCCCAAATATCCTCCAAGGTGCACCCAATAGCCTTCTTCCTCTATTGTAGCACCGCCAAAGTGGAATCTACCTGCACGTTAGTCAAACAAGAGGAAAGAATAACCGGTAAAGTAGAATAAGAACCAAGAAATTTATACCGAAGATATGGAGGCAATTGCTTCAACTCCAAGGTAGGAGGCTCTTCAATTGAAAGCTTTGAAAGAGGAGTTATCCTATTTTCAATATCCAAGGATAATTTTCGGGGTGCATAGTTGTATGACCCCACTCCTTGAAAAGAGTACACACATTTCATAAAGTATCCATCTCGTCTTCATCAAAGTTTAGCAAAGACGGCCTCCAACATATCACCCACGTTAATCATAGCACTTGTTTCATCAACAATAACATTAGTCACCAAGTCCACAAATGAGCACACCTCATTGCTATTTGGTTGCCGCAGGGACTTACACATATGGAAAACTACTTTTTCACTATCAACTCGAAAGGTAAGTTCTCCAGCTTCAACATCATAAAGATCCTTCCTTTAGCAAGGAAAGGTCTACCAAGAATAATCGGTAATAATCAACTTCACAATCTAAAATGACAAAATCCGCCAGAAGAATAAATTTATCAACACGAACCAAAACATCTTCAATCACCCCCAAAGGTCTCTTCATAGTACGATCGACCATTTGTAATCTCATAGAGATGGGTCTTGGTTTCTCAATTCCCAAAGTCTTCAAAATCAAATAGGGCATCAAATTGATACTCGCCCCAAGATCACAAAGAGCTTTAGCCAACTCGACACTTCAAATTGTATAAGGAATCGTGAAAGCACCGGGCTCCAACTTAGGAGGGATTGATTGAGGTCTGGATACCATCAGTTAAAGATTAGGACATCAGACATTTGATGTCCCTAAGACAGCCTTTAGAAACTCGTTATGGGCATTATGAGTTCCTAGTGATGTCATTTCGGTTGACAAATGCACTAGCAGTATTTATGGATTTTATTAACCGAGTGTTCAAGCCCTATTTGGATTCCTTTGTGATTGTATTTATTGATGATATCTTGATCTACTCCTGCAGTTGAGATGAGCATAAGTAGCATATTCGGATTGTACTTCAGACTCTACGAGATAGCCAGTTATATGTTAAGTTTTCAATGTGTGAGTTTTGGTTAGACTCAATCGCCTTTTTGGGGCACGTTGTATCAGTAGAGGGCATAAAGGTGGATCCTAAGAAGATTGAGGCAGTTCAGAACTGGCTTAGACCTACTTCAGCTACAGAGTTCTAGAGTTTCTTGGGTTTGGCGGGTTATTACCGCTGGTTCATGAGGGGTTTTCATCAATAGCAACCCCATTAACCATATTGACCCAGAAGGGTGCCCCATTCAGATGGTAGGATGAGTGTGAGTTGAGCTTTTAGAAGCTCAAGACTGCTTTGACTACGGTGCTAGTATTGGTATTGCCTACAGGTTCAGTATCTTACATGGTATATTGTGATGTATCTCGTATTGGGCCCGGTTCTGTATTGATGCATGATGAGTGATTGCATGTGTGTCACAAAAATTGAAGGTTCATGAGAAAAATTAACTCGTTCATGGCTTACAGTTGGAAACCATTGTTCATGCTTTGAAGATTTGGAGGCACTATTTTTACGGCGTATCGTGTAAGGTATTCACGAATCATTGGAGTCTATAGTATTTGTTCAAACAAAAAGATCTGAACTTGAGGCAAATAGGGTGGTTTGAGTTGTTGAAGGACTACTATATACCATTTTGTATCACCTCGGGAAGGCCAATATGTTGGCCGATGCCTTGAGTAGAAAGACAGTGAGTATGGGCAGCCTTGCATACATTCCAGTTTGTGAGAGACCTCTTACATCAGATATTCAGGCTTTGGCCAATCAGTACGTGAGATAGATGTTTAAGAGCCTAGTTGTGTTCTAGCTTGTACAATCGCTCGATCATCCTTGTATGAGCGAATCAAAGAGCATCCGCATGATGATCCTCGTTTGCTTGTCCTTAGGGAAACAATGCGCATGGTGGTGCCAAGCAGGTTACTATAGGAGATGATTGGGTTTTGAGGATGAAGGGTCATATTCATGTGCCTTATGCGGATGGGCTTCGTGAGTTTATTCTTAAAGAGGTCCATATTTCCTGGTATTCTATTAATTCGGGTGTTGCTAAGATGTATCAAGACTTGCGGTAGCATTATTGATGGACAAGAATGAAGAAGGATATATTTGCATATGTATCTTGGTGTCTAAATTGCCAACAAGTAAAGTACGAGCATCAGAGGCCTGGTGAATTGCTTCTGAATTAGAGATTCCTGAGTGGAAGTGGGAGCGTATCACTATGGATTTTGTTGTTCGACTCCCACAGACTTAGAGAAAGTTCGATGCAGTATGGGTCATTATGGACAGGTTGACCAAGTCAGCACATTTTGTTCCAGTGGCAGTTACCTATTCTTCACAGTGATTAGCTGAGATCTACATCCTCGAGATCGTCCATCTTCGCGATGTGCCTGTGTCTATCATTTATGATCGAGGTACGCATTTTACCTCGCACTTTTGGAGAGCAATACAACATGAGTTGGGCACGCGGATTGAGTTGATCACAACATTTCATCCCCAGATGGACGAACAATCCGAGCGCACTATTCAAATATTGGAGGACATGCTTCATGCTTGTGTTATGGATTTCGGGGGTTCTTGGGATCAAATTTTTCTGCATATGGAGTTTTCCTACAATAACAGCTACCAATCGGGCATTCAGATAGCCTCCTATGAGTCATTATAAAGGAGGCGGTGTCAATCACCAGTTGGATGGTTCGAGCCTGAAAAGGCTCGATTGTTGGGTACATATTTGGTACGGGATGCTTTGGATAAGGTCAAGATTATACAGGATCGACTTCACACAACTCAATCTAGGCAGAAGAGTTATGATGGTCGTAGATTTCGTGATGTTGCATTCATCGTTAGAGAGAAGGTTTTGCTTCGAGTTTCACCATATAGGGTATGATAAGGTTCGGAAAGAAGGGCAAGTTGATCCCTAGGTATATCGGACCCTTTGTGATTCTTGAGAGAGTGGATGAGGTAGCCTACAAGCTCGCATTGTCACCTAGTTTATCAGCAGTTAATCCAATGTTCTATGTGTCTATGCTCCGTAAGTATCACGGTGGTCTGTCCCATGTGTTAGATTTCAGCTCAGTCCAATTGGACAAAGATTTGACTTATGAGGAGGAGCCGGTGGCTATTATTGCCCGGTAGGTCTGATAGTTGAGATCTAAGAGTTATCCTTTAATTCAAGTGCAGTGGAGAGGTTAGCCGATCGAGGCAGCCACTTCGAAGTCCGAGTAGGACATACGGAGTAGATACACACGCCCTTTCACTAGTCCAGGTACTTTTCTATGTTTGTTCGAGTACGAATGTTTGTTTTAGAGGTGGAGAATGTGATGACCCGATAGGTCATTTATAGCTTTAACCCTTAATTCTGTATTTCAAAATCTCAAATAGCTCCATCTAGCCTTCCTCGATTTGAGTGCGCAATTTGTGTCTTCTTCTCAAAGGTATTAATGTGAAAAATGATTAAAATATGAATAATCATGTTTTGAAACTCATTTGAGTTTACTTCGGTCAAACTTTTGGGCAAACGGGCTCGGATATATATATTTTGACGGTCCCGGTGGGTTTGTAATGTGATTTGGGTACGCCCCGGAACCGAATTCTGAAGCCCCTAGCTTGATTTATCATAATTTGTTAAAAATTGAAGTTTAAAGGTTTAAAAAATTTCAAGTTTGACCGAAGTTGACTTTCTTGCTACCAGGTCTGGATTTTTGGTTCCGAAACTTGGTACAAGTTCATTACTGTAGTTATGACTTGTCTGCAAAATTTGTTATAAAACAGAGTTGATTTGATGTGATTCGGATATCCGGTTGTTAAAAATAAAAGTTCTTAAGTTTCATTAAAAAAATTATTTATTTTGGTGTCCAATTCATAGATAGGTGTTATTTTGGTATTTTTATTGCGCGAGCGAGTTCGTATTATATTTTTGATTTGTGTGCACGTTTGGTTTGAATACCTGAGGGCTCGAGTGAGTTTTGGATAGGTTGCAGATGTTTTAAACTTAAGGAAATGTTGGTTTAGCTTCTGCTGGTTTCTGGTGTTTTCTCCTTCGCGGTCGCGAAGAGTAGTTTGGCACAGGGGAGGAGATTATTCCTCCCTGAACGCGAAGTATTGTGGGCTTGGGGGCAACTAGGTTGGTGTGCTACATGAATGCGAACTCTAGGTCGCGAACGCGATGGTCTGGGAAGAAGAACCATCGAGAATGCGAAACATTTCTCGCTAATGCGTAGTCCATTTTGGTCGTTGTACATCATGTGTCACACCTCCTTTTTTACCACCGAAAGAGGCATATTAGGGAATTTTTTCCAATTTAAGTGACAATCGAAACAAAATTAATTATTAGATTCAGAGTTGCCACTTGGGATAATTAATGGTGTCCCAAGTCACCGGTTCACAATCCCTAATCGAGGAAGTTTAACTCTGTTTACGGTCTGCAAATACAAAAATCCGGGTAAGAAATTCTGTTAACCCGAGAGAAGATGTTAGACATTACCGGGTTCCATGGTTAGCACGGTCGCTTTAATCATACCTTGCTCAATTAAATTATTTAATTACGTATATTAGAACCTATGTGCATTTTACCTTTTACCACTTTTATTTGCTTAGTTAATTAAGGAATTATCTTTAAAAAATGAGTCACGCGTACGTGAACTCATTTCGTTTGTCGCGTCAAGAATCATGTCACGCGTACATGTCCACAATTAATCACACTTTATTATTATTAAGAAAATTTGGCCGAAGTTGCACGAACGCATACGTCGATTTATTTTTTTTTTAGAAAAATCATAATTATGTCACGCGAACGTGTACATAATCACGATAATAAATTTAAAACACGCCTAAAGCTCTCTAACGGTGTTCGCTATTTTCCCTAAATTTTGAGATTATTTCGATTCCAAATTTATGAACAAGATATTATTGGGGGGCAAATAGGCTAGCTAACATGATCTATTATTTGGCCAGAATTCTTATGATTCAAGACCCACCGTATGGCCCATTCTTATTCCTTGCCAAGAAAGAAAACAACTTCAATTTTTCATCTACCCAATTAAAAATATTTATTCGAGGACCAAGACTACATACATCACAATCGAAATCATATATGACTTATTAGATTCTTCAGCTTCCTAACTTATAACTGATCGAATTTATCTACACCGTCAAATTGAACCCTACAATTGCCTAAATTCTTACTAATTATTAAAAAATACAGAAATCAACAGGGCAAATTCATACAATCATGATTATTCAGAAATTATATATTAAATAAATAAAGAAAATAACACGGCAAGCCAATAAAGAGAACGTATATAAATTTGAAGACTTACAATTACTATAAAAAGTGACGCTATTTGACTTTCTAGTATGGCATCAATAGATTCTCCCAACAAAGAGATTGAATGAAGTATCCAGTAGCTAAGCCCTCGTCGATTAACATCCAAAACGGAGAATGACGGACCACTTCGACTCCACTTTAACTAATTTATCCACAAAATGAGAAAAATTAGCCTACTTTATTGCGTCAAAGATCAATCTTTTGCCAGTGCCATGATTCAATTATAAGAGAATTTGGAGATAGAAATGAAGCTGGGTAGTCGATTCTTCACTTGGGGTATTCGACGGTAGAAGTATTTTAATTGAGTTCAAAGATCATCATCTCCGTTGAGGTTAGCTGCCGTTTTTTGTTGCTTTAGAGTTGTAGGAATTAAAAACTTAGGGTAGGGTTTCTATAATTGGGTATTTTATATGGAGGTGGGAAGGGATGACGGACATTGGATTAGAAGGAAAATAGATGGCTAGGATTGAATCTTGCACTTAAGTGGGTTAATGAGTTGAAAAGAATGGGCTAAGGGTAATTGGGTTGGACCAATGTCTTTTTGGGCTTGAACTTAGGCTAAAAGGACCAAACAATACAATGTATCTATAAAAATATAAAAATCACTCTAAATTAAAATAAATTAATATAAAATTAAATACTACGAGTGAAACTAATTTTTTTATATTTTCAAATATTATAATACTATAAATATAAATATACTAATTGACTTTAACCTAAAAATAAAAAATATTTTTTGTAGTTTTTATTTTTTTTTGATAAAAATAAAGTAAAAGTTAAAAAAATAGTGAAAATAGTACTGTTAGACCTAAACTAATATCTAAACACTAAAAATGTAAAAATTCTGGGGATGGTAAAAAATTACATGTCTACATCACGAATGCGGCAGGTCCGTCGCGAACACAATGAAGACCTGACGCACCGACCTTAAAACATTTCAAATACAGGATTTTACCCATTTTTCACCATCTTTCCATTAGATCTCAGCCTAGAGGCGATTTGGAGGAGAAATTTCACTACCCTTTCATAGGTTAGTGTACTTCAACTTATTTTCTTCTATTTCCATCATCACCCATTAATTTCTATCTTTAATATTTATTCTTTCATAGTAGAAAACTAGGGAGTTTGGAAGAAGTGGAGGTTTTTTGTAAATTCGGGATTTAGACCTCAAATTAGGATTGGATTTCAAAATTAATTACATGATCGAGCCGGGGGTGAATGGGTAAATGGGTTCTGATCGGGCCCGGGGTTGACTTTTTTAACTTTCTGGAAAAAAATGTAAAAATCTTAAATTAATGCATTGTAATTGATTTCCTTAGTATTATTTGATGTTATCGAGTCGATTTTGGATAGATACAATTTGTTTGGAGGTGGATTCTAGAGGAAAGGCCCCGGTAGAGCTCTGAGTTGATTGCGGAGTGAGGTAAGTATTATGTTTAACCTTGATTTGAGGGAACTAGGAACCCTTGAGTTATGTGCTATTGAAATTCATGTGTTGCGGCGTATATGCAAAGTAACGAGTGTATATACGCCGGCGAAATACTTGTTTCCTTGTTTCTCCGCATTTCATTTCATGCCTTAACTGTTACATCCTTTAAATACTTTTCGTGCCTTTATGTGTTGCTTGTCACTTATTATTCTTGTGTTAAAAATGTTAGATTCCCCCATGCTTCCAAGATTTACTACTACTTGCCTTTAATGACTTACTTGTACCATTGCTTGTTATTATTAATCATAGTGAATTCTTCATTTGAGACGAGATTTCCCTTCTGGTTCTGCTTCATATCCATTAATCGTAGAGGACTCTCGTGATTTAAGTTGTTACATTAATTACACTTACTGATTATTTGTATTGATATTATGGGATCGGATTGTGCACCGCAACGGATGAAATAAGGGTGAACTGATATGGTAAAATAAGGGTGAATTATGATATTGATTATGATTATATGGTGAGATTGGGTTGCGCGCCACACCATATATTTATTTATTATTGTTGATATTTATTATGGTGGAATAAGGGAGAATTGTGTTGTACGATGGGATCAGGTTGGTGGTGTAAGAAGAGGTAGAGGGCGGCCTAAGAAGTATTGGGGAGAGATGATCAGGCAGGATATGGCACGATTGTAGATTTCTGAGGACACGACTATAGATAGGAAGGTCTGGAGGTCAAGCATTAGGGTTGTAGTCTAGGGGTAGTCAAGCTTTTTCTACTTCATACCGAGGGTGAGGCGGGTTTGGTAGGGTTGATCTTAGACAACTTGTGTTTAATGTAGAGTCCACACTATCCTTTCTGTTTTTCATAGACCTGCGCCTTAATTGCTAGGTATTGTTATTGCATGTCATCTATTTTATGGTTTTTATGAAGCTGTTACTATCTCTATGGTTTCTGTTGACGATACTGGTAAATTTTCTCTTATTTTTTATTTCCGTCTTTCTGAGCCAAGGGTCTATCAGAAACAATCTATCTACCTCATCGGGGTAGGGATAAGGATTGCGTATACACTACCCTCCCCAGACCCCACTTTGTAAAATTTTATTGGGTCGTCGTCGTTGTTGTTGTTGTTTATTCAAAATTCAAAAAGTATCTCTATACATTATTGCTAATAATACTTTTTCGTACAATACGTTTCAAATTATATGTTTAAAAGAAAGGGGAAAAAAAGAGAATGAAATGGGAGGAAATATCAAAAGCTTAGAAAATAATGATGGAAATATTTCTTATGCTAAACATGTTTAAGTCCTTGTATTAGAAAATTAAATCTAGACCACAAAAACAACAATAACATATTCGCTGTGATCCCACATGTGGAGTTTGCAAAGGGTGAAGCGTGTGAAAACCTTATTCCTATCTTGTGTGAGGTAGAGAGATTGTTTTTATAAACATTATATCTAGGCCATTGATATAAAAATGAGATATGTATCGTCCATACAAGTAATTAAGAATTAGGACAAGTGGAGACAATAGGAAATTGAGAGAAGGCCAATCTAAAAAGAAAGTCACAAGCTATTATAGCACGTTAGAGCATCAAATAAGGAGAACATACGTTAGAGTTTATATATGAAGAAGTAAACATACGAAGAAGAAAAGAAAAAACTCGTCTTCTCCATGTTCTCAGCTCACGTTAGCTAAACATGCGCCGAGTGCGGCTGCCATGGCTAGGAGGAGAGATAGAGGAAGAGGAAGACAAAAAAAGATCCCTAAGACACCGATCTCAAATGTTAGAAACTTAATGAGTACCAATTCAAAAGCTGAACAGCGAAACCAAAATATGCAAACACTAGACCAGAAGAAAGGAGTAGAAGCAGAGAAAGGGGAGGATAGTCCATTGATTAACTTGGAGGTTAATAGGAAGCTAACTCTAGACATCAGCTCAATCTAAGAAGAGTTGATTAGTAGTACTATTAAAGATGGGGGAAATTCCAATGGAACAATAGTAGAATTGACGGATAAGGGCATGCAGAAGAATCTAAGCACAGAGGCTACTGCAGATCAAAGTGAAGCTACCAATGGAGCTCAAAAACAGGTGAATCTCGAGGTTAAAGAGGGAAATCAGGTAGATCAAGAGAAGAGCCAAAGAAGTGTGCTAACATGTTCCAACAGAATCGAGTTTCAACTCATGGAATGGCACTTAGATACATCCCTCCTCAGATTATAGAAGGGCAAACTGTAGTTCAACTTGAGATGCAGGATGTGAAGGAGGCTGAAGAAGAGCGGAGTGTTGCGATGATAGCCTATATTATGGGTGAAAACCCGAGCTATAATGCTATGCAGAGGTACATTACTCAACACTGGCTTGATGTAGCTAAACCGGATCTGTTTCTTCATGAGGATGGGTATTTTGTGATAAGATTCCAAAACCTAGCTGATATGCACAGAATATTTTATGCTGGACCTCACACTTTCAGAAAAAAACCAATAATACTTAAACCCTGGTCTCCAGATTTTGATCTCAGTAAGGAATTCCTAACTGATATACCTCTGTGGGTAATTTTTCCTAAATTACCAATGAGCTGCTGGGAAATGAAACACTGAGTAAAATAGCAAGTGCTATTGGAAAACCGTTATTTACTAATGAGTGTACGACCAAGCAAAAACGAATTTCATATGCAAGGATGTTGATTGAAGTGAATGTGACTAAAACTATGCCTACAGAGATTATGGTGAGTGACCCTAGAGGAAGAAGTTTCCAACATGATATAATCTATGAGTGAAAACCAATGTATTATGACAAATGCCAAGCTATTGGTCATGTTTGTTATACTCACCAAGAGCCTAAGGAGCAAAAAGAGGTTCAACCTAAGAGGAGAAGAGAAGCAAAGAAAGTTACTTATGAATAGATAACTAAAGGACCTGTCAAAAATACTACAAATAACTCAAACCCTAGGCATACGGAAACAACTGTTTTTGAGATACCTAAGGCAGCAGGAGTGTCAAATGAAGTTTCCAAAGAAAGGCCTCAGTAGCACTCAACAGAACATGCACAACAAGCAAATCAGTACCAGTTAGCTAAAGATACAGAGGACAATGAAGCAGAACTAATTGATAAGGGTAATCAGAAAGTACTAGACTTCAGCCTTGAAAACTTCCCTATATTAACACCTTTAGCTAGCAGAGGCAGTCTAAAAAGTCGAGCAGCAGGTGCTAGTAGCAGTTCTACCCTACCCCATGATAGAGATGGGGGATCTAAATACAATCAATAAGGTGGTTAATCTGGAACGATAGGGGTATTAATAAGTGGCACAAAAGGAAGGAGCTGAAAAACTACCTAAAAAATAAGAACATTAGTTTAGCTGGGATCATTAAAACAAGAGTAAAGGAGCACAATGCTAGATGTGTTAGCCATCACATTGCCCCTGGGTGGGAGGTGTTTAACAACTATAATGCAGCAGTTAATGGAAGAATTTGGGTTTTATGGGATACTAATTGCTAATCAGTCAAGATGATTAGGGCAAAAGCAAAGGTAATTCACTGTGTTATCACAAACATCATAAATGATCATGAATATGCAGTGTATATAGTCTATGGGTTGAATACAGTTGAACAAAGAAAACAACTATGAGATAACATGAAAGAGATAGATCAAATGACATCCATGCCATGGTTGATTGGGGGAGATTTTAATGTTGTGTTACAATTACAAGATAGAATACATGGTAATCCAGTAACTAAGGCTGAGACTCAAGAGTTCAGTTAATTTGTCCATGAGTTAAAGCTTAGTGAATTAAACTGGGAGGGTGATTATTATACTTGGTCCAATAAGCAAGGTGTTGGGGACATGATATGGAGCAGAATTGATAGGATGTTTGGGAATTATGACTGGATGATGAATGGGGACATATACCACTGTATATGAACTACCATTTATCTCTGACCATGCTCCTATGATATTAACCTTTAATGATCAACACAGAAATAGGAAAATCCCATTCAAATTTTTCAATATCTGGGCTGAGCATGAGAGGTTCAATTATGAAGTACAGGAAATTTGAAAACAAAGTTTTCACAGACAGAAGATGCAGAATGTGTGGATGAAACTAAAATCATTGAGGGTAGTACTGAAGAAACTAAATATGGAGGAGTTTAAATTCATTAGGCAAAAGATAGAGATAGCCAGAATTGAACTTGAACAGGTCCAAAAAAGCATAGACACAAGCAGCTCTTCTGAGCTGCTACTGAAAAAAAAGGAGCTGATTCAGAATTTGGAAAAGTGGGATCTGATAGAAGAGGGAGCACTGAAACAAAAATCCAGAGTCAAATGGATACAACTAGGTGACTCTAATACTAAATACTTCTCAGCTGTGATGAAAGAGAGTAGCCAAAGGAAGCAAATAGTGGAATTACAAACCAGAACTGGCAACAGGATTACTGATCCAGAAAGCATCCAAAGGGAGATAATAGATTTTTACAAATCACTGATGGGTACTGCTACACAAACATTGCCTGCTATAGACAAAAGGGTTATGAGTATAGGAAATAAACTTAATCAACAACAAAGGATTGAGTTATGCAAAGATGTGACCCCTGAAGAAATCTATGAAGAATTATGCTCTACCGACAATGACAAGGCACCTGGTGTTGATGGCTATAACGCCTATTTTTTCAAGAAGGCATGGTCTTTTGTTAAAGATGAAGTCACAGCAGTTGTTATGGAATTTTTCATCACTGGGAATCTATATAGAGCTATCAATTGCACAGTCATAACCTTGGTTCCTAAGGTATCTAAACCTAAAATTGTTAAAGAGTTTAGGCCTATAGCATGTTGCACTATCCTCTACAAAATGATATCCAAGGTACTAGCAGCAAAAATGCAAAGCATCACGAGTACAATCATTAATGAAGCACAAGCAGGGTTTATTCCTGGGAGAAAGCTAGCAGATAATATCCTCCTGGCACATGAATTGGTGAAGGTTTATACTAGAAAGAATATATCTCATAGGTGCATGATAAAGATAGATCTCCAGAAAGCATATGATTCTGTTGAGTGGCCATATATGAAGCAAGTTATGGAAGAGCTGGGATTTCCTCAATTATTCATACCTTGGGTTATGAAATGTGTCCCAACAGTTAACTACTCTATTGTAGTTAATGGGGAACCAACTAAACCTTTTAATGCTGCTAAAGGATTGAGGCAGGGAGATCCTATGTCTCCATTTTTGTTTGTTATAGCAATGGAATACCTGAGTAGAAACTTGGCTAGTCTGAAGCAGGAGAGGGAATTCAAATATCACCCTAGATGTGCAAATCTTAGTATCACTCACCTAAGCTTTGCAGATGATTTGTTATTATTTGCCAGAGGTGATCTAAGGACAATGCAAGTGATGCAACAAAAATTCTACCAATTCACACATGTGTCAGGGCTACAAGCAAATCTCAGTAAGAGTGAAGCTTATTTTGGAAGGGTTTCTTTGGTAGATAAATGATAACTGTGAATTGTGCATGTTTTATACCCATTCTTACCTAAGCTTTGTGCATAAATTGCTTTTGATTAGTCCTGAATTGCTTATAAGTTGCGTTTGATTGCAGGTTTGAGCGACTAGACGATGAATATCACAAATCGGCTCAAAAAGGAGTGAAACCTGCCAAGCGCCAGAAGATGACTGAAACCTGGGAAAA
>MU760725.1:4236-40802 GCA_026770625.1 Nicotiana glauca
ATATTTTCATTTCAACAGTGGTTTCGATCACTTTCCACCCTTATTACCTCGGCCACTCTTATTACCTCGGCCACCCTTATCACCACAACCCGCACCTTATTACTTCGTGTTGCGGCGCGCAACTCGATCCCACCGTACATTTTCAATTCACAAACAATCACAACAACAGCAATGAACAATTCACATAGATCACAACAGCACTTCTTGAGGAATAGCAACAATAATTTTTACAGGTGTTTCCATAACCATTGATACTATTTCCGTCATATTTCACAATTCACAAGTGTTTCACGTTACAACAATACTTGCCCACGATAAGCCATAGATGTTAATATCACAATTACTTCAGTCGCATCACTTACAATTCCCTTACGTCATTTGGTTTTCATCTAATACCACATATCATAATCACAACCATGCAAATCGCACGAATTTCACAATTTACTCACGTGAATGTCACATACCAAACATTTGAACACCAACAAGGCGATTCTACAAGGTCAAGGTTAGCCATACATACCTGGAATCGAATTCCCTTTTTAAACTTCTATTATCAGTCACCAAGCAATCTAGCCACGTCAATCTAGTTCACAATTGATACATGCACCTTAGAATTCGAAATTAACAATTACTATCCGAGCTTATATAGGTTATCGAGCACAGCCCCTTACTTCTACCCAATTCCCCTTACTAAATTTTAGATTTTTGAAAGATATGCATGTGAGTTTCCACCCATTATTTCAAGAATCAAAGCATGAGACTCCCTCCCTTAGCTTAAAATCTGGAAATCAAGGAAAAAGGGTTAGGGATTTTACCTGTAAAAATGGAGATGAAGACACTTGCTTTAGAATTTTCGGACCAGGTAATTTGAGGAACAATTTTGAAGAAGATAAACTTTTCTCTCAAGAACCCCTCCTCCCTCTCTCTTATTTTGTTCAGAAAAATGGTTAAAATGAGGGGTTAGGGTGTTATATTAGAAAGAGGGTCGGGTTTTAAATTTTAGAAAATAGAAGTCCGGGTGAGATTTGTGGTCGCATTTTGCGATCGCAGAATCGAAATGCAGTCCGCATATTGGACCGCAGAACTGACCCCAATCACTGAACATCTCTACCTAGGTATGCGGTGGAAATGCGGTCTGCATATTGATTATGCAGTCGCATAATGGACCGCATTTTCAACATCAATTTAGACCAACTCTCTGATCCACTATGCGGCAGGAATGCGGTCCACATATCGATTATGTGGTCACATAATGGACCGCATTTTTGACATCAACTTAGACCAACTCTCTGCTACATTCCGCGGTAGGAATGTGGTCCACATAGCTGATCTGCGACCGCATTCTGGACCGCATAAATGATAATTTTCTGGAAAAAATTGATTCTTTTGATTTTTAAAGGCTTAAATCACTACTAAGTTTTGATTCTACATATTCCTAACACATATTCGGAGTCGACACCACAGGTTACTAAGTTTTGAGACCAAAATTATTTACGGGACCTTACATCTTGATGTAACACTTCCTGATTGAGCAAAGTATCATGTTGCATTGATTCTTCCTCCCAGATTATTTTCACCGTGTCCAAATTTGTGCAGCACAATAAGTACTGCTCACGATCCCAGGCACGTTTAATTCTGCTATTTTTTCTTTCTTTTCCTTATAGTCTCCAAAAGATTCTTGTTGTATTCTTTGTGCATCTCTGGTCTTGAGTTACTGGATTAATGAACTTTTGGGTCCTTGTGTTATGCTGTTTTTTTGCGTGACAAGTTTGTCAGCTGTATAGGTCGACTCTCAGCTGCATTGTGTGCTAAAGTAGTCTCCAGCCTAGAAACAATAGTAGTTTGATCAGTTCCAGCTATTTCACTGTATTCCACCCCATGCTGAAGGTTGTCATATTCATTAGTTTGCCTAGTGTGCCAATTTGTAGGAACTACTGCAGTTACATTTCCTTTGGAATTCAAATGGACTGCTTTAACTTCTTGTTGCTTCTCCATCATTGAGGTCTCACGTACAGGAGGTCCATAAGTTATTCGATTCATCAGTTTCCTATTTTTAGAATTCACACTTTGCATTCCTCCTTCATTTAACAAAAATTGCTGCTCGAGCAATTCAGTTGAAGCATCTTGGTTTTTCTTCTGTACGCCTACACTCACAATCTTTTTCCCAGATTCAACTTGCCTTGAAGCATAAGTAATAGCTTCAGTTACTCCAGCATGCTCAAGTTTACATTTAGTAGTATTCAGTTACCCTAACTGCTGTTTTCCATCTAAACCATAAATCCAAGAGGCATCAGTTGAACCCTCAATCAATGGAACAGTATCACGTTTTGAAGCTAGGGGGGTCGATCATCAACTGATGGTTGCTCGTGTTTAAAAACTGTTACTAAAGTTACAACACCATTAGCTTTGCCACTAGGTGATTGCTTGTGTAACTGATCACTAATTACACTAGTTCTTGTTTGCTCTAGAGCTGCTACTGCTGCAATTTTTTTAGCAACACAAGCTCGATCAAATTCATCTACACACTCCATTGAGTTCACATCTAGCTGACTTTTTCCATCAAAACCAATAATACTAGAGGCATCAGTTGAACCCACAACGACAACTCGATCACTAGGAACGCTCAATGGAACAGTAGTTTCTTGTTTCACCTTTGTGTTTATGACTATCTGTGACTTCCTTTGTGTTTCTGCTCTTGATAATTTTCATTCCCTCTTTACCACTGCTACTAATATCTTTATTTGCTTCAAAATTGTAGTCATGATTCAAGAAGGGACAAGACAAAAGAAAAAAGTGAAAATTTCAACATTCGTTCAAGCTAGAACACTTACATCTTTGGTAAATCAGAAAAGGTTAATGCGGACCAGAAAAATAAATATTCCAACTAGCTCTATACGGTTAAATGAAGAGCGTCAGGTTCTGAATAATTTAATGGAAGAACATCAGCTACTAATGCCACAACATCAGAGGGTAGGAGCCCATTTACAAAGTGATTCAACCAACCCTATAACACAATCAGTAGATCAAGAAGTGCAATTGGATGCTAATGCTCCTACAGTAGATGAACAAGGTAAGAAATTTTAGATTTTGCATTAAAGTATTGACATCTTATATCTATTTTACTAAATTGGGGGATACTTTTGATTTGTATTATTGTAGGATCTTGTACTGAAAAAAGAAAAAGAGGTAAAACAAGGATGCTAAGTGTACATGCAAGGAGTGAACGTAAGTTAATTGTGGTCAATGAGTTTGGTCAACCTGTTGGTCCTACTAAAGATGTTGTGATGGAGTTTGGCATCTTTCTCGGTACATTGGCAAGGAATTCGACCTTTTGTCCTCTTGATATATTTGATTGGAGAAAAATTGGCATAAAAGAGGATTTGTGGGAATATACAAAGGTTCTCAGTTCTCAATTTTATTTTTGGTTGAATATGCTTAATATTTTTGCACTAACCCATTGAAATAATATGTAGAAAAAAAATAATATTTCTGAAATTGCAAAAAAATGGACTCTCGATGCAATTCAAGGTGCTTGGAGAAGGTATAGAAGTCAATTGAAAAAAGATTACTTTAAAGCATATCAAAATTATGAAATTCGAAGGGAAAAAAAGCCTGAAAATATTCCAGCATATCAATTTAAGGAACTTCTCAAATATTGGAACTCTGATAAACACATGGTATGTTTTTTAGAAACAGTTTCATTTATGTTAAGCTTTGTCAAGAAATATTCATGAAGGGAAAAATAATTATTTTCCTTCTATGATAGTTTCGAATTGAAATTTATAATTTTACTTACAGAAAATGTCAGCAACTAATACTGAGAATCGGAAAAAGTTAAAGGATCCACACACGACTGGCAAAAAAAGTTTTGCTATAGTCCGCAATGATTTAGTATCTACTCTTATTTGTCAATAAATATGAACTTGTTATCATTTTTAAGAAGATATTTTATACTACTTTTAATGTGTCCAGGAAAAAGAGAAAGAAACATCTATCCACTATCACTTAAGGATATCTTTGTCGCTACAAGACAAAGAAAATCCGGTCGAACATACAAGGAATCGAATAAAGATACAGCTAGAAAAATTGTGCGAATTCTTTATGTTTCTATTTTGTTTGGATGAAAAATATGTTCATACTAACTTTTTCTTACTGGAATTCTCTCTTTTTTTATTTGTATAATAGGCTGAAATGGAGAGTATTGAAACGCAACAAAGTAAAAATAGTGATGAGTCAATTAATGCATTTGCATCAATCATGGGACCCGAACATCTGGGACGTTTGAGATTGTATGGGCGGGGGATTATAAAAACCTCTTTGAAAGGGAAATTGTGACATTTTGAACCCTCTTCAAATGCAACAAATGATCATATGCAAAAGATGGAAGAGAGGATGATAAGATTGGAGGAAAAAATTGAGGAACAGAAGGAACAATATGAGGAACTAAAGACAATGATGAGACAAGAAATTGTAAAAGATATCATAGCAAAACTTCAACGTTCTGGATTACCAATTGATGCTAATATTTTAGCAACATTGTATTCTAGTCCATTGGGTCAAGCTTCCTCAACACAAGCAGAAGCTGTTCACCTAATTCATCGACCATCTCTTGGTAGCAACAATCAAGTTTAGAATACTCGCAATCCTATAATTAATGCTTCTAATTTTTAGATTGTACAGTTAAAAATTTGCATTTTTTTAATTAATCCTGAATTTAAAAGTGATGGATGCTCTAATAGTGTATTAGCTCGGTTAACTACTGTGAGCTGAAAAGTCATCAAGTTCATTTCTCCTTGTTTAAATTTTCATCCCCTCCCTTGAAAGCATGGCCATTGAAATCAAAAGGAGCACCCACCCCCTTCTTCCTTTCAATAGAGTTTCAAAGGGAGCTAGACAGAAAGACTCGAATCACACAAAATGAGCATAAAAAGAACTAGTGTTATAATAAAGATCAATCAGCAGTTAGAAATAGATATTGGAACTTGAACGTGCATCAACATCCAGTTCTCCATTAGCATAGGATTGTTGTACCATCAAATATCAGAAAGAGAAGTTTAGCTTTTTGTCGACCTGCTGAAATTATCGAATTTTGCTATTTTTTCTTTGCGCCTGGTGGTGTATTCTACCTCACAACTGTCCAGATTTTCCTGGAAAAGCACTTGTCTAACCTGCTCCAGATATGGCCCATTCAGTTCTTTTTTACCAACTTTGAACCATCCAAGTGCTACAGGTCGAACTGATGAGCAGCTATTGTTTTTTCAGCAGCTGTTTGTGTATATTCCTTATGCACAACCTGCTCCTGATTTGTTTATGTACTGGTGATGAGTGATTGAGTTTCTGTTTATGTGTTGGTGATTAGTTTCTGTTTATGTGCTGGTGATGAGTGATTGAAATCAAAATTGCCGGATCTGTTTAGTTGTTGTAATAACAAAGATGGGGTTGTGGCTGAATTTTATTCAAATTCAAGTTGGCAGGTGAGTTTTTGAAGGAGCATAAATGATCGGAAAATAGTAGATTTCTGCCAGTTGCTCTTTCAATTGGAATATACCCACATTGATCAAAACAAATAGGATTCATTAGTATGAAAAAAAGTACAGATATGAAGTTTACTGTTAGAAATTGTTACAGCCTACTTATGAAACAAACAGGTCACTCGAATACTACCTGTAGTAGCTCCAAACAGTTTTCTATTGATCCGGCTTTACCTACAAAGTTTCTAGAGCATCAATACCACTCCTAAATCCTTGATTCATCAGTTTCCTTGTTGATTACTACCTGTAGTAGCTCGATTGTAAACTGCACCACGACCAACGGCACCAGCTGAAATAATCTGTTCAGCACCAATAGTACAATTAAACTAGGATTAGGATTGTCCTTCTCCTTTGTTGAACCTGCCTCCAATACATGTGAAGCCCTGCCTATTCCAACATCAACCAACCTCCCATAGATTTAGCAAGCTCCAAATTTTGTTGTTTCTTTGCGTTCAAAAATATCTCTGCATCAATATGATGGGACTGTTGGCGCTTACACACACATATTTACTATTATTATTGATGTGATCTTATAAATTTTGTACTTCAAAAACTAGTCATCTAAAAGTAGTTACAGTAGTAAATAGATGAATTGTTGGTTGAAGATAACCTCAATTTTCTTACTTGTTGAATATGCTTATTTTTTCCTTACCCTCTAAATATTGTTATGTCTTGAATTTGTAGGTGAAAAAAATGAATAAATGGGAGATGAAAGCAGTGAAGACCTTACTTAAGGAGTATTGGTTGATGTACACCTTCAGATGTTTTGGGACTGTACTTATTTTTGAATATTTTGCAAACTTATATGCAATCTAACTCTTGAATTGATAGTCAAAATTCTCTTATATTTGGATAATACTAGTTGGATATTTTTTATGATGATTTTGTGGATGAATATAGTTTCCTTTAATGGTTTGTATAAATTACAGCATATTATAATTTACTCCATTACAATAACTAGTAAAAATTATTGCAATAGTTTGTAATAAATGTTGTAATAGCTCGAAAAATTGTTGCAACAGCTGAAATAACTGTTACACTAGCTTGTAATGACCATTGCAATAGATAATAATAATCATTGAAATTAAATAAGCTAAACTATATCAACAAATTGTTCCAGTAGGTCTATTCCATTTGTTTTGCACCGTTACAATAGTTGTATTGCAACGGTTCATACTCGTTGTGATAGTTTTTAATAATTGTTGTATTAGGCTACTGTAAAACCATTGCGATAGATACAGCTATGACCACAGCTCCGAAACCGTCGTAAAAACCTGTTACAACAGACCAATTGCAACGCCTTATCTTGCAACGGAGTCCAATCCATCGCAATAGGAATATTGCAATGGTTTTTCTACTTTTGGCAACGGTTTTATCGGTGTTACCATAGGCCATTTTTCTTGCAATGAGTAAATAAGATAGAAGTAGACTCCGGTGCTGCGGATCATAGCAAGGCAAGCAGCTCACCACTAAGTCTCTGTAGTTGATCGACTACGCACCCACGTGACCACTTGTAGAACCTGTTTCAGTACATGTACATCAATGCAGCAGTGTAGCGTGAGTACGAAAAAAAGCGTACCTAATAAGTATCTAGTCTAACCTCAAAGAAGTAGTGACGAGGGGTCGACTTGACACTTATTAGAGGTCACTAATAGTAATATAAGTGCATAAAGTAGACATGGTGTGCATACAACAGGTATCAATGAAACAAATAAAAGCAACTACAATTAATACAACAGGAGTCCATATCACATCACCAATATCTCATAACCGGTTGTGAAGGCACTAACTCAATTACCCAAACTGGAACCCGTTTCGATAATTAAGCACAAAGTTGCCGAGGAGAATGACTCGATACCATAAGAATAGTGATACTTAGTACTGTCGAGACGAATGGACCGATCCCATAAGAATAGTGTTACTATCATACTGCCGAGGCGAATAGCCTAATCCCATAAGAGTGGTGTTATCATACTTCCGAGGCGAATGACCCTATCCCATAAAAGTGGTTTTATCATATTGCCAATGTGAATGGCCCAATCCCATTAGAGTAGAAGCATTTTCCTCGCTCGCGAAAGTACTCGTGAGACAAAAAGACATGGATTTCTCACAATTTATTAAGTATTCCCCAAATTCTCCGAAATAAGGAGGCTAAGTCGATCATTGCAAATTTAGATCACTAGTCTCATCTCTAATCAAGACAATTAATATGCAGATGCAGCCAAGTCACCGCAGGTGCAAAATCATTGGGCAGAAAGGTTCATTTAATACGGGACTTGGGCATTTTTATCCCATTCTTCCCACACTTGGGAAATTTTAGAGCTTCAATTTTGTCATCATTTATTTTAAATGAAATTTTATGTTCTGAGGCCTTAAAAACCTCTCTTAGCATCACCTCAATTTTTGTGCGTAGTCCGGATGAGTAGCCGAAAAGCTTAAATATGAAAATTTGTGGAAATGATAAATTTTGGCTATAAAATGAATTAATTTGACTTCGGTCAATATTTTAGGTAAATGGACCCGTACCAATGATTTGACTATTCCGGAGGGTCCGTAAGAAAATACGGGACTTGGGCATATGTCCGAAATCGAATACTGAGGTCCCAAGCCCGAGAAATGAATTTTTAAAGGAAATTATTTTTCTGAAATTATTTAAGGAAATTTGAAATGAAATTTTATTAGAACATGGTTGTATCGGGCTCGTATTTTAATTTCGGGCCCAGTACAGGTCGTATATATGATTTAAGACATTTTTATAAAATTTGGTGAAAAACAGATGTCGTTTGACGTGATTCAGACCAAAATTGCTAAAGTTGATACTTTATGAAGTTTGAGAGGAGTCCTTTGATTTTTAGGTTTAATTAGTTGTTATTAAGGTTATTTTAGTGATTTGATTGCATGGATAAGTTTGTATGATGTTATTGAGTTAGTACGTATGCTTGGTTTAGAATTCTGAGGGCTCAGGTGAGTTTCGGGTAGGTTTCGGAATGTCTTAGACTTAAAAACCACAGATGTTACAGGTTCAGAGAAATTGAAGATCTCTGAACCCGCTAGTGTGGTTCGCGAGAAATCGTGTGTGACCACATAAGGGGAAGTACGGTCTGCGATCGGCTTTGTGCGGTGCGTGGTGGAGGACTGTGCGGCCGCAGTCGACTTTGTGCGGTCCGCACAGGGTCACAGAAAGAGTTGTATGTCCGCAGTCAATTTTGTGCGGTCCGCACAGGGATTGTGAGACTGTGTACCCTCAAGAAAAGTTGTGCGGTCACGGTCCATTTTGTGTGGTACGCACAGGGGTTCTGAGAGGTATATATATAGATGGGATTTTCAGTCATTTTGCATTTTTCAAAACCTCGAAAATATAAGAGGCGACTTTCAAACAACCTTTCTTCTCCAAAACAGTTGTAAGTCGTTTCTAACTAGTTTTCTTTACTCCTTAACATCTTTTAACATGATTCCAACTTAAAATCAATGATTTTCATGGGGGAAATTGGGTGTTTGATTATAACCTATGTTTTCAAAATTTGGGAATTTGGACCTCGATTTGAGGTCCGATTTCAAAATAAATTATATATTTGAGTTTGTGCGGGAATGGATAATCGAGTTTTGGTTTGAACCTCGGGTTTTGACCATGTGGGCCGGGGGGTGATTTTTGACTTTTTGGTCAAAACATTGGGAAATTCATTTTCATGCATTTGAATTGATCCATTTAGCATTTATTGATGTAAATAAGTAACTTGTGACTAGATACGAGCGAATTGGCGATGGAATCAAAGGGTAAAGCTATAATTGAGACTTGAATTGTGTTTGTGGCATCGAGGTAAGTGTTCGGTCTAACCTTAGCTTGACGGATTAGGTGTTGTGTCCTATTTTCTAATTGCTTATTGTTGAGTATGACGTTTAGGCATGGTGATGAGTATCTATACGTTGGTGTCGAGATTGACCGTGAGTCTTAAATTGATAGATATTGTGTTCTTACATGTTACTACGAATGCTCCAATTTATTATTCGTGATATTTAGCAAGGATTTGGTTTATCCTCGTGGATTTTATTTATGATTTAGTATTGGTACTGATTAAACTGAGTAGGAGTTTAGCTAGAATTGGTTACAGCTGATTCTCCCTTGCCGAGATGGTTGATTTGATATTGTTGTTCCCTTGCTAGGAAATTATTATATTGCTTTTGTTCCCTTGCCAGGATTTTATTGTGATTTTGTGTTGGCTTGAAATGGGAGCCGGTGGTAAGCCTACCACGAGTTATGATAAAATGGGAACGGGTAGTATGACTACCACGAGTTATGATGAAATAGGAGCGGGTGGTATGCCTATCATAAGTTATAGTGAAATTGGAGTGAGTGGTACGCCTACCACGAGTTATGATAAAATGGGAGCGGGTGGTACGCCTACCACAAGATATAAGAAATGGGATCGTTTTGCACGTCTGTAATGAGATGTGAACTGAAAGTGAAATCTGTCTTTATTTTCCTTATCCATGTTAGAAGTTGACTTTTTTGTTTCTTTATTATTTTCTTGAGATTCTGTTTTATTTGCTATCCCCGAAGCACATATTCCCTTCCCAACTTTACTAGTATGTTCCATTTACCTTTCCGCTGTATAAGCATATATAACTGCACAGGTTTAGCTGAAGTCTGGTCCTAGCCTCGTCATTACCTCGTCGGGGTTAGCCCAGGCACTTACCAGCACATGGGATCGGTTGTGCTGATACTACACTTTGCACTTGTGCAGATACCAGAGTAGCACTTGGTCAACAGCAGTAGGGGAGCAAGCCTTCAGTCCACCAAGACTCCGAGGTAGCCCTGCTGGCATTCGTAAGCCCGACGTCTCCAATATCAGTTTTTTTTGTTTGTTCTGTTATCATTTTTACTCGAGACAAACTATGTTCTTTTCTTTCAAACACTTATTTGTAGCAATCATAGACAGTCCGTGAGTGTTGTGATACCAGTTTTTGATGGAGGCATATGTTGATTTCCATATCGTTTGGCTTATTTTGTCTAAGTCTTCCACTTTAATTTTACTTTTCGCTATTAATTGAATGTTTATCACCTGTTAATATGATTTGTACAAAGGATTAAAAACATAAGAGTTTAAAGATTTTAAGTTCGTGGCTTGCCTAGCTTCTATGAATAGGCGCCATCATGACTCCCGAGGGTGGGAAATCCGTGTCGTGACAAGTTGGTATCAGAACTCTAGGTTACATAGGTCTCACAATTCACGGACAAGCTTAGTAGATTCTGAGGGATCGGTACGAAGATGTCTGTATTTATCCCCCAGAGGATACAGAGTTAGGAAAAACTTCACATTTGTTCTTTCTAGTCGTGCGGTTCTGTTTCTCAATGCTAATTGAATTTCTACTTTGTTCTTTCACAGATGGTGAGAAAACGCGCTTTCTCATCTACCGATCAGCAGTCCGAGCCCCCAGCAATAGCTCCCACAAGGGGCAGAGGGTGAGGCTGAGGTCGTGCTAGAGGTCGAAGTAGGGGCAGAGCTCAGCCCAGGGCAACAGCACCGTAGCGGAGCCTTAGGTTGATTTTGATGACGAGGTTCCAACCCCAGCAATTCTTGTGGGCCCAGCTCAGGTCCTAAATGGGTTTATTGCCACCCCAGTTCTTCAGGATGCTCTGGTCTGATTAGTGGGCCTCATGGAGAGTGTCACCCAAGCAAGCTTGCTTCTTATAGCACTAGCCGTCTCTTAGGCTGGAGGAGGGGCCCAGACTCCTGCTACTCATACTCTAGAGAAGCAAGCTCCCCAGATTCAGGCTCCAGCAACTCAGCCAGTTGGAGCGGTTCAGTCGAGTATGGTAGCTCAAACCGGCGATGGTGCAGCCATGTCTACCGATGCTTTGTGGAGATTTGACAGGTTCACCAAGCTCTTCACTACTACCTTTAGCGGTGCATCTAATGAGGATCCTCAGGATTATCTAGACAGTTATCATGAGGTTCTTCGAAACATGGGGATTGTTGAGACCAATGGGGTTGATTTAGCTACATTTCGCTTGTTTGGATCCGCCAAGACTTAGTGAAGAGATTATTGCTTAGCTAGACCAGCAGGATCACTAGCCCTGACCTGGGAGCAATTCGCACAACTATTTCTGGAGAAGTTTCTCCCTATTACGCAGCGAGAGGCCTATCGGAGACAGTTCGGGCGTCTTCAGCAGGGATCCATGACTGTCACCGAGTACGAGACCAGATTCATAGATTTGGCTCGCCATACCTATATTATACTTCCCATTGAGAGGGAGAGAGTGAGACGGTTTATTGATGGACTCATTCAACCGATTCGTCTCCAGATGGATAGGGAGACTAGGAGTGAGATATCCTTCTAGAAGGCGGCCAATATGGCCCGGAAGATTAAGATCGTACTATTATAGGAGGGTGGCCATGGGGCAGACGAGAGGCTAAGTCATTCAGGCAGATTCAGTGGTACCTTATCTGGAGAAAAGGATTAATATGGTAGAGGCCATCCTCCTAGGCCCTTTTAGTTAGCTCTTTAGGTTTCTCACGGTGCTTCAGGTAGCCGTGGTCCTCAGATGCAGTATTCTGATTAGCAATCCTTCAGTGCACCACCAGCACCTATCAGTGCACCACTACTTCAGAGTTTCCAGGGTCGTCAGCCCCAGCAGCCTAGGGCTTGTTTTACTTGTGGCGACACGAGGTACATTGCTAGGTATTGCCTTCGCGCACTAAGTGGCTTTCACCATCAGAGTTCTCGTTCTATGGTTCAGGCACCAGGTGTCCCACAAGTCGCCCAGCCAGCTTGAGGTGGGGGTAGAGGTGCTAGAGGTAGAGGTGCTACAGGTGGAGCTCAAGCCGCTAGAAGTAGAGGCCGACCAGCAGTAGACCGGCCCAGAGATGTGGTTTAGGGTGGTGGGGCCCATCTCCGATGTTATGCTCTTAAGACCAGGCTCGAGGCTGAGGCTTAAGATGCAGTTATTACAGGTACGATTTTGGTTTGTGATATAGATGTTTCAGTGTTATTTGATCCAGTGTCTACGTATTCGTATGTGTCATCTTATTTTGCACAGTACCTGGTCATGCATAATGATTCATTGAGTGTTCCCATTTTATGTGTCTACACCGGTGGGTGATTCTATTATTGTAGATTGAGTCCATCGCTCTTGTGTAGTTTTGATTGAGGGTCTTTAGACTTGGTTTACTTCGATGTTATATTGGGGATGGACTGATTATCACCTTACTACACTATCTTGGAATGTGATGCCATGACTGTGACTTTGGCCTTACCAGGTTTGCATCGTTTAGAGTGGAGGGGTACTCCTGGTCATACTACCTGCAGTGTTATCTCATATGTAAAGGCTCGGCGTATGGTCGAGAAGGGGTGTTTGGCCTATCTGGCATATGTTCGTGATTCTAGTGCTGAGGTTCCCTCTATTGATTATGTGCTAGTTGTTCGTGAGTTTCCTGAGGTCTTCCCTTCAAACCTACCGGGTATGCCACCTAAAAGGGATATTGACTTTTGCATTGATTTAGCTTTGGGCACTCAGCCTATTTCCATCCCGCCGTATCGTATGGCCTCGCCGGAGTTAAAGGAACAACTGCAAGACTTTCTTGAGAAGGGTTTCATTAGACCTAGTGTTTCGCCTTAGGGTGCGCCGGTGTTGTTCGTTAAGAAAAAGGATGGGTCAATGAGAATGTGTATTGATTACCGTCAATTGAATAGGGTAACAATCAAGAATAAGTATCCGCTGCCGAGGATTGATGATTTGTTCGATTAGCTTTAGGGTGATAAGGTATTTTCAAAGATTAACCTGAGATCTGGCTACCATTAGTTGAGGATTAGGGCATTTGATGTCCCTAAGATAGCTTTCTACACTCGATACGGGCATTATGAGTTCTTGGTATATCATTCGGGTTGACAAATACCACAGTAGCTTTTATTGATTTGATGAACCGAGTGTTCAGGCCGTATTTGGATTCGTTCGTGATAGTCTTCATTGATGATATATTGATATATTCTCATATCCAAGAGGAGCACGAGCAGCACCTTAGAGTGGTTCTTCAAACCCTAAGGGATAGTCAGTTATATGTAAAGTTCTTGAAGTGTGAATTCTGGTTGAGTTCAGTTGCATTTATGGGTCATGTTGTATCGATAGATGGTATTTAGTTTGATCTGAAGAAGATTGAGGTAGTTAAGAACTTGACTAGTCCAGCATCAGCTACAGAGATTTGGAGTTTTTGGGGATTGGCAGGCTACTACCATCGGTTCGTGGAGGGGTTTTCATCTATTGCAGCCCCGATGAACTGGTTGACCCAGAAGGGTGCCCAGTTCAGATGGTCGGATGAGTGTGAGACAAGCTTTTAGAAGCTCAAAATAGCACTAACTATGGGACCAGTGTTAGTTTTGCCCACAGGTTCAGGGCCTTATACAGTTTATTGTGATGCTTCTTGTATTGGGCTTGGTGCAGTGTTGATGCAGGATGGAAAGGTCATTGCCTATGCTTCGTGGCAGTTGAAGATTCACAAGAAGAACTATCCGATTCATGATTTGGAGTTGGCAGCCATAGTTCACGCATTAAAGATTTGGAGGCATTATCTGCATGACATGGCATGTGAGGTGTTCACAGATCACAAGAGTCTTCAATATTTGTTCAAGAAAAAGGAATTGAATTTGAGGCAGAGAAGGTGGTTAAAGTTGTTGAAAGATTATGATATCACCATTCTATATCATTCGGGGAAGGCTAATGTGGTGGTCGATGCTTTGAGTAGGAAGTCGACCAGTATGGGCAGTCTTGTCGATATTTCGGTAGGTGAGAGGCCGCTTTCTTTGGATGTTTAGGCCTTGGCCAATCAATTCGTGAGGCTGGATGTTTCTGATCCTGACGGGTATTAGCTTGCACAGTTGCTCGTTCTTCTTTACTGGAGCGTATTCGTGATCGGCAGTATGATGATCCCCATTTGCGTGTCCTTAGAGACGCGGTGCAGCATGGAGGTGCCAAGCAAGTTACCTTGGGTGATGATGGAGTTTCAAGATTGCAAGGTCGAGTTTGTGTGCCTAATGTGGATGGAATCTGAGAGTTGATTTTAGAAGAGGCCCATAGTGCGCGGTACTCTATTCATTTGGGTGCCGCAAAGATGTATTAGGATTTGCGGCAGCATTACTGGTGGCGAAGAATGTAGAAGGATATCGTTGCATATGTGGCTCGGTGTTTGAATTGTCGGCAGGTTAAGTATGAGCATCAGAGGCCTGGTGGTTTATTTCAGAGGATTAAGCTTCCTGAGTGGAAGTGGGAGCAAATCAATATGGACTTTGTTACTGGACTCTCGCAGGCTCGAAAGAAGTTTGATGCAGTATGGGTCATTGTTGATAGGTTGACCAAGTCAGCATATTTCCTTCCTGTGGCAGTCTCCTATTCCTCTGAGAGGTTGGCTGAGATCTATATTCAAGAGATTGTTCTCCTTCATGTTGTGCCCGTATCAATTATTTCAGACCGGGGTATGCAGTTTGCCTCGCGTTTCTAGAGAGCAGTTCAGCGAAAGTTGGGCATAGGGGTTGAGTTGAGCACAGCATTTCATCCCCAGGTGGACGGACAGTTCGAGAAGACTATTTAGATTTTGGAGGATATGCTTCGAGCTTGTGTATTGACTTTGGAGGTTCGAGGGATCAGTTTTTTCCTTTAGCAGAGTTTGCCTACAATAATAGCTACCAGTCGAGCATCTAGATAGCTCCTTATGAGGCTTTATATAGTAGGTGGTATCGATCTCTAATTGGATGGTTTGAGCCGGGAGAGGCTCAGTTGTTGGTACGGATTTGGTTCAGGAGGCCTTGGACAAGGTCAGGATTATTCAGGATAGGCTTCATATAGCTCAGTCCAGGCAAAAGAATTATGCAGATCACAAGGTTCGAGATGTGGCTTTTATGGTCGGTGAGTGGGTATTGCTCCGAGTGTCGCCTATGAAGGGCGTGATGAGATTTGGGAAGAAGGGCAAGCTTAGCCCTAGGTTCATTGGTCCATTTGAGATTCTTGATCGAGTGGGAGAGGTGGCCTATAGACTTGCATTGCCGCCGAGCTTATCGGCCGTGCATCCAGTGTTTTATGTGTCCATGCTTCGTAGGTATCACGGCGATCCATCCCACATATTAGATTTCAGCATTGTTCAGTTGGACAAGGACTTGTCTTATGAGGACGAGCCGGTGGCTATTCTAGACTGACAAGTTCATCAGTTGAGGTCGAAGAGTTTTCCCTCTGTTCGTGTTCAGTGGAGAGGTTAGCCTGCTGAGACATCGACCTGGGAGTCCGAGTCTGATATGCGGAGCCGTTATCCACATCTTTTTCCAGACTCACTATGGGTAATAGTGTTATGGTAGGCTATATGGAGTGTGGGGGTAAGTTTGAGGGTGGGGTTGTGGCTGGTTGTAGTATGGTGATGGGCGCCTGGGCCAAGTCCTTGACTCTATTGTCGTAACATCCTCTTTCTTCTTACTTCCCAATACACCCCTAGTGCCGCTTTGGATGGCTTGGGTGGTCGCCTTAATTGCTAAATAACTCATGATTTTGTTGGACTTAAGTCCTTCCTCCACCATGCCTCCCATTTTGACCACTTCGTTAAAAGACTTCCATACTGCTGGCACCAAATGACCGAAATAAGTGGGCTCTAAAGCCTGCAAGAAGTAATCAACCATCTCGTTCTCTTTCATCGGCGGATCAACCCTCGCCGCTTGCTCTCTCCAGCGGAAGCCATATTCTCGGAAACTTTCTCTGAACTTCTTCTCAATTTTTCGTCAGTGACAGATGATCTGGGACGATTTCCAGGTTATACTAAAAGTGGCAAGAAAATGCTTGGGCTAGAACGTCCCGAGTATACCACTGACCATGATCTTTTTGAGTGTACCACTCCAAAGCTGAGCCACTCAAACTCTGACTAAAGTACGCCATCAATAACTCATCTCTCCCACCTGCTCCTCTCATCTTGCTACAAAATCCCCTTAGTTGTGCTACCGGGTCCCCGTGTCCATTATACAAGTCAAACTTGGGCATTTTGAACCCTGCCGATAGCTGTATGTTTGGAAACAAACACAGCTCTTTGTAAGCTACACTTACCTAACCTCCTAATCCCCTCATATCTCTAAAGGACTGCTCCAAGCTCTTGACCTTCCTGGACATCTTTTCCTGCTCAGCATTTTTGGCTGGTTTCTCCACTCCTATCGGGAGATCCAAGTTTGGAGTGTAGGTGTAGGGTTCAGGAGATTTAAAAGTGAGCTCCCAAGGGTAATATTGGTTGTCAGGAGCCAGGAACACAAGCTCACTAGAGGATGGTTGGAACGCAGCTGGTGGAGATGCCACAAAAATCGGTGTGATTGGTGGAGGAGGGTATGGAATTGGTTTTGGTGGTGGAGCTTGTGGCGTGTGGGAGGTGGTTCCTTGGTAATGTTGATAGAGGGGAAAATTTGGGGATGAATCCGAAGCAAGCTGTTCTGGAGACTGAGCCGGTGTCGGGAGGAAAGGAGGGTTAGCCGGATAAGCTGGTGGTGGCTGACCCTTGGTCCAGGCCTAGTACATTTTGGCCATTTTTCGCTTTAGCTTGTACATCTCCTCCTTTATCGTCTGCACATCTAATTCTTCCCCCTCAGCACTCACTTCTCTGTCTGGACTAGACATGATCTCTGGTATTTCTCCCTTTGATCTAGTTTGGTAATGATAATGTGCCAGTATACTCTAGGCAACTAACTGCTTGACTTCTCTGGAAGACAGCAAACTTGTTAGTTTTTTAGAGTTTAACAAATATGCAATCGCACATAGGGATACAATGCACCTAGGCAGTTAACCATTTTCTATCATGCATTTTATTCGGCTGTATGCGTCATTCCGGCCTCTCCTACCTTCACTCAATCTTTCCTTTATTTGATTCCCATTTATTTACCTATTTATTTTATTCTTCTTTTTTTTTTTCCTTTTTTAGTGGTGGTCGAATCTTATGGAGATTGCCTACGTATCATGTCCCTGCATGAATCAGACCGTGCGTAGTTTTGGCCGATGTAAAATATGTAGCAAAATATTTTTCATAAAAACAACTACTTTGATTACAATAACTTGGCAGACTTAGAAAAAATTTACAGACCTTGAAAAGACGACAAAGCAAACTTAAAAAAAAAAACTGACAACCTTACAAATTTTAACAAGAAAATACAGACTCAAACAAGGATCAGGAATACATTAATGACCCAAAACTTTCTGGGGCCCACGAGACATCATTCGGCCTCGTCGCGAGCCTTTGTGCAAGATCCCTTTGGAGCCTTTCCAAAACGCTCATTATTTGCCGGACGAACGTCATCACTGCCGCGAAAAAGGTGGTACGGGTCATCTCCTCGCATGCTAGACATTTTATAGTAATGTGATGTGCGATGGTTATGATCCCTTCTCTAATCCTGCCCTTTTCCTGCAGTAACCGTCCTATCTGTTGATTTTGTGCTTCTAGCACTTGAGAGTTACGAAGCAGTTGATTTTGAAACTTGTGCATCTCTTCCGCCATCCGCGCCATTAGGTCATAACATTGATTCCTATCCGCTTTGAAATCTCTAGCCTGTCTGACTACATCATCTTTTAGAGTGACTATTTTTCCACTGAGGATAGTGATGGTCCCCTCATAGTCCCTCTTCATCTGCTACATATGTTGTGCCCGCTCTTCCACATCCTTTCTCCATCTTGCCCGGATTCTTGCCAAGCTAGCTTCTGATTTTTCCAAGTCCTCTTGGCATTCGCGGGCTTTTCCTTTTAGTTCGTTTATGAGTTTTTTGTTGGCCCGACTCCTTTCTGGGTTTCTGGAAACTATTTTTAACTTTCGGACTTGAACCCTGAGAACCGCATTTTCCTGAGTCAATCTTTTTTTTTTCCCCCTCAACGGCAATAGCTTGCATACCATTTTTAAATTGCAGGTCCATGACTTGTTTTTCCAGCTTGCTTATTTTGGACCTGTAGCTTTCTTCTTTTGCCAACCAAACCCATTGTTCTTGTGAGTCATTAGTAAACTACTGGACATGAGCACTCTTAGCAGGTCTTTGGGAAATCTGGAATCTTTTCCTGAACCAGACATTATACTTAGGATCCACTTCTCCTCTAGCTGGGTCTCGGACCATGGTTTTAGGTTCGAGAAATCTACATTCATTCCATAGCTTGCGAATTTTATCTTCTGGAAATGCGGCTTTCGGACCCAACTCAATGACTTGTTTACTCAGGTCTTCATCACTAGGAACAACTTGAAACCTTCCTAATTGGCACAATACCCGGTGGGGAGCATATGGCTGCATACTCCGGATGCCCATGTATACCACTTCAGTGACAGGAAGCCATCCAAATGCCCATTCAAATTTGTTGGCAGCCAGGGATCTAAATTATACAAGCCAAGCTTCAGTACCTTCAGGAAATTCAACACCCATTACTCGTTCTTCAAATTTTTCAATGCAACTTAAACCGGTCAAACCGTAATTCATATATCCTACCCGGTGGAAAAGGTGTTCCTGCATCCACAATTGAAGTAACATATTGCACCATTGGAAGAACTTTCCTCCTTCCCGGCAGGTAGTCAAGTCCCGGTAGATTTAAGACAAGATCAAGGAAACCACAGTGCTATTGGCCTTCTTAATTGCAACATCGATCATCCCTACGAAGCCCATTTCTATCTACCATCTTTTCGTGGACATATCACAACCCTCAAGAATGCTACTATGAATGCCAAACCCCGCCTTGCTTCCCATTTGTTTCTATTCCTGGCATGGGTCAACCCAAGGTTCGGCTCTTCTAAACCCCGAGGATTACCATAACGTTGATACAAGAACAGGAGAGTACAACATCCTTCAGATAGGTCCTCATTCTGAACATTTCGGCTAACACTCAGCAGATCTAAAAATCGGTGTGGAGATACCGGTCTTGGTGACAAAGGATATTGACCTCTCAGGTTTCTATCAAGGCCTGCATAACCTGCGACTTCCTCTAGTGTGGGTGTAAGCTCAAATTCATACAAGTGAAATACATTGCAAGTTGGGTCCCAAAAAGGTATTAAAGCTTCGATGATATCTCTTATTGGCTTGACATTCAATAAACTGACGAGACCTCCCAGGATTTTCACCACTGTTTCTTTACTACTCTTTACCAGATCATGCCACCACATGTGAAGCCTCAAGGGGGTCTCACTAAGGATTGTGAGAGGTTCATTTTCAGTTGTGCTCATCCTGCACATTTATTAAGGTAATAAAAAAATCAAGATTTATTTGACTCAAAACAAAACTGACGTTTTTCCTATTTATTTTTCAAATTAAAATAAAAGACCCGATTTTGCAAACACGACCTTTCAGCACCTCGGGGATGAAGATTTTAAGGCTGTATTGGCTAACCGGTCAAAACTTTGGAAAATGACCAAAGGGTGGTTGTTCTTGCAAAAGTAGCCTTCTGGCGCCCTTTTATGGAAATTAGGCTATTTTTGACAAGAATGGCATCACCTTAATCAGAAACAATTTTTTGTTCTTTTCAGGCTATTTTAAAAAGGAAGTTGGACCCGATGGGGGTTGCCTACGTATCCCACACCCTGTGAGAACCAAACTGGCGTATTTCGGGCAAATAAAACAAACTATTTTTGAAAACAAAGACACATTTTTTTCCTTTATTGGCAAATAAAGCAAACTATTTTTGAAAACAAGACTATTTTCTTTTTCTTTTTTTTTTATTTTCTCAAAAAATTGGCAGAGTTTCGACGCTATTTGGACATTGGTATTTTCTTAACCCTTTACACCGCTATTTCTTTCTTCTTCTTTTTTTTTCTCAATATTCAAAAAGCCGGTCAACATGCAAGTCCGAAGTAAATAAATACACAAGTAGCAAGTGAAATGCATCAGGATGGTCCTTTTCATTTTGGGTAAACCTGTCCTAGACAGACCCAACCCCTGTGTTGAGTATCCAAAGTCAAATGCACAAGATGCAAGCAAACGTTCCTACTAGGGATCCGGCATGAGGTCTTGTTATACTAGGTTCAAACTTGGGTTTATTGTTCTAGACCTGACTTACCCGAGCAGACAGCTCGAGCCAAGGTGGGCCAGCGTACCGGGAATACAAAAGCTTCGCCGGCTTTGCAACTTATCCGAACCTCGTTCTAAATTTTGGGATATGACTCTAACAGAAAAGAAGTCACACAAAGTGCACCCTCCTTCATGATTTATAAGACTTAGAGAGAAGAAAGGTTTCGTAGTAATTTATATACAGTTCACGGAATATCAAAGCAGTAAAAGCAGCAATTAGCACATTAGGCCCAAACATATAACAAAATCAGATAAAACCAAACATAACAACTTATCTAAGCTCAAATTCTGAACCCTGAACCAAAAGTTCTGGGTTCTTGTCCCCAACAGAGTTGCCAGAGCTATCACACCTCCTTTTTCCTACACCACGCAAGGGCGTAAGGGAGTTTTTCCAATTAAAGGATAATCGAAACGGGATTTCTTATTAAAATATTCAGAGTCACCACTTGGTAGATTTATGGTATCCCAATCCACCGGTTTAAATCCCAAATTGAGGAAAAGAATGACTTTATTTTACAGTTCGTGAATCAGAAATCCGGGTAAGGAATTCTGTTAATCCGGGAGAAGGTATTAGGCATTCCCGAGTTCTGTAGTTCTAGCACGGTCGCTCAACTGTCATATTCGGCTTAATTATCTGATTTTAATAAATTTTGAACCTATGTGCAATTTTAGATTATTTACTGCTTTTGATTAATTTTTAAAGAATGTTGAACGTCGTTTAAAATATGTCTTTGGATCGCATCACATGAAATGCACCCGAATCCGCGACACATTTTATTCAACGTTTTAGGATTTTGATTTGGGTCACATGAAATGCATACCCTAGTTTAGGAAGGTAAAATTATTAAATAACGCACCTAAAGCAACTATCGTTTTGTTAACTTTGCGAGGGTCATGGAAATTTGCTAAATGGCACGCCTTGAATTCTAAGAATTTTAAAAGAAATAATTAAATGAGGGTCACGCATTTGCAATTTTATTTGGCATGGCGCACCTCAATTTCAATTTTAAGGGACGTCTTAATTAAAGCTCGAAGAGTCATGAATTATTGTTGCCTATTATGGTTCGTCTTTATTCTAAATAATGGCCTTATTTAATTAGCAATGGATATAGTTAAAGGTTCCCTATGGTCTTTTAGCTAACAATCAAAAGCCTTAAATGGGCTCCCTACGTGAAGACCAAAACTAGGTGAACTTCGGTACAACTCGACCTTACAGGACTTGAAATTGTGACCCAAATTATATTCAATAAGGCTGCCCGACTTGGGCCCACAAGTGAGCCCAAATTCGCAACCTTAAATTTGCTTGGATTCAATATTGAATCCTTACAGGCCCAAATCCAACTAAATTCATCAAAACCAATCACTAGGAGGTCAATACATGTGCAAATTACCTCTGGACTATTATTACTTAACATTAGACAATCATGTGGCATTTAACAAATGAAAAGGCATTGCAGATTCGAAAGAAGAAAACCATTGAGAAACAAAATTCAACAATTAGCTATGAGCTAAACTCCAATTTTTAAAATCCTAGTTCTAGATTGAAATACATCATGAGGACTTAAGTTCCAAATGGATATCAATGCAAACTACTAGAGAAACATCATGTTCAATGTCGAATACCAATGGCTTCTAGACTACATCAAGCTCCATCTAATAAACACTTTAAATTACCAGGATATGAATTTGTCAACTGAAAGGGCAAAAGCAAAACCATGAATGAGTTGTATTCAATACTAAGCCTTGAATGAACAATTCTACAGCATAATCAAACCATACAACTTCAATTAGAAGAACAACTAACATCCTTATGTCCTAATCATAATCAGCATATTTAAAGAGTCCTAACAGTCCCTAAATCATTACATTCATACAGGTGCAAACTCAAAGTCTAAAGAGGAAATGGGCTATAAACTGTATGACTACTTATTCATGATAATTGACATGAAAATGAGAAGAAATTGTAGAAAAATTAATAACCTCTGATCATGGGAACAAAACAGCCATTCCAAACTTGATCCATTAAACTTCAAATCTATATTACTCATGATTCGAGTGCCTTTCATACCTGAAAATTGAAAAGATAGGAAAGAAGTGAGGAAGCAATAAGTAAAAAACAGCCCAGCAATCAACACCCAGGAGGAGTAGACCAAAAACCAGTTTAACTTAGCCAATGAAACAGTAGAGTAGTAAAAGATGCAAAACAACTCCAAATCACATACTCAAACTATTTTTTTCACCAAAATACAGCCAAGGAAGTCTTTTAAATAGTTTGGCTATCAAAACGCAATCGAAAATCCAACATGCGGACTTTGGATAGCTTTTCAACTATGAAAATAGGAATTTCAGAACTTAGAACTATCCCTCTCAATTTTATAAAATTTGATCTCTTAAGCTCTTTCTATGTGTGTTTTTCCGTTAATGTCTGATTTACAGCCCCTTAAATGGACATTCCCTTGGTGCACTCTCCACTATCACTCTTATCTCTTCAATTTTTAATTCCCCACTTAGTAGTGCTTATAATTTAATACATCTATTATGCCCCCTAGCAACTGTTAGCAGCCCCTAAGTTGAACCCCTAAGCTTCTGCTAATTTCCCCCGTAAACCCTTGTTAATTATCCCTTGGAAGCCAGGCAAATTCCAAGTTCAGCTAACCCAAATTGAATCCAGTCAGTTAACAACAAAGGGCAAACAACTCGGATATTTTGGAGAATTTAACTGACTACTACACATTAACAAGCAAGAAATTAACCAAATTATCAAATTAATCCTAGTTGAACTAACTAAGTGATTAAACGGGATATGGACTCAAAGTTTTAAGCAAATGGATAACACAACTGATGAAACGAATTCACCAAACAGTTCGAAAGTCAAACAACAAACTGAAGATAGTCTATAACAGAAGACTGGTTGAATTTAAACTGCAATCAACCAGAGAAAAGAAAAAAATAGGGAAAGAGGAATATCACAATAATAATAAAGAGAATAAACAAGAATAGGGAAGAACTCACCGGTCAGGCTCTAATTTGAAATTATCACCCTGAGTCAAATCTCAAAATTCTTCTTCCACCTGTTGATTTTGACCGAAATGGGTCTCGATCATGTGTTCTCAGATGAAAACACATGATCGAGATCCATTTTAGTCATAACCATCACTCAATCGCCGGCTTTAAAGTTTTGTCAAAATCAGGTCTCATCTCTGATTTGAGATTCGACAAGTTTCAATGGTATTTGAGGAAATCTGAGTAAGGATTTGGGAAGATTAGGTCCTAGTTGTCACGGGGTGTTGATTTGGGGTCAAGGGGAAGTGGTGCCGCCACCGGATAAATTGTGGCAGGGCTAGGGTTCTTGATTTCCAATTGATATTCAACGGATTTGTCTTGGATTTGAAGGAAGTGGTTTGGGGGTCTAGAAAGAGGAGAAGGAGGGGAGTTTAGGGTGTATTTTTGGTGTGGTTTGGAGACTGACCGCCGCCGTGGGCGATTTCCGACGGACGATCAGCGGCGGTGTAAGGGTTTGGTTTATGGGAGACGAAGGGTTCTGATTTGAGGGGTAGGGATTAATGTTTTAGGTATATTGAAATTAATGATTTAATTTGGGTCATTGGATAATTGGAATCCAACGACTCGGATTAGATCATTGCAGGAAACGGGGTCGTTTGGAGTAATACTGGGGCGGTCCGAGTATTGGATCAGGGTCGGGTAACGGGCGTTGCTATGGACCGTTTGATCATCAGATATCAACAGCTAGATTTTCCCGCTACAAAACGATGTCATTTAGTTTTAGGCTGATACGGACCGGGTTGGGGTGGGTACTGGGCCGAGTAAGGGGATGGTTTTGGGCTGAGTTTATCCGGGTTTTTGTTTGGGCTTGGTATTTTTTACCCAGTTTTAATTTCCTCCAATTATTTCCTTTTCTTTTTATTTCCTAGGATTTTAATTAAAAAAATACAAACCTAAATTAATCTTTGACCAAATTATCTCAAAATACTAATTACTCCAAATGGTAATTTTCACAAAATAACTGAATGCTAAATTTAAAAGAAAATTACACAATTTGACATTTAAACACTTAAAATGCAAAGTACGTTAATTTTTTGTGATTTTTCTTTATTTTTGTAAAACAACCACCTACTTAATTAATCCTAATTGTAAAATTAAAAAAAATGCAATTTCTTTTTTATTTTCCATTAATTTACACAAATAAACGTGCACACACAAATGCAAACAATAGCTGAAAATATCATGAAAATTCACAAAATTGCACACAAAAGGAAAGATTATTTTATTTTGAATTTTTGGGAGTGATTCGTACGAGGCAAAAAATCACGTGCTCACACCAGGCCCTTCACTGAATTTCTTATCCGTATTCGCCCTTTTGGAGATGTTCCATAAGCCAAAGCTGAAGTAGCAGATTGCAGCCTTCGAAGTGTTTCGCTCCTTGTTGACACTTCTTTAAGGCTCGGTATATGTCTACAGTGATCAAGGGTACAATGTTGAATGTCTTCCCACCAATCCCCTCTATTAGGGTCTTCGTTACCATGACCAGCCTAGTATGGATTCTCCCTTTCTTCATTAGGAACACGATTAGACCCAGGAAGCAAAACATGAAGATGAATACTCTATGATGGATATGCCCAAGGATGTGATGGAAAACTCGTCATGGTAAGTACGGTATGATTTGTTATGATCGTACCTTTCATACAGGTAGTCAAAAGGGATGTACGATTCCTTTAGGTATACCAACTCTGCATTCTTCTTCAAACCCATCATTTTTAGGAAACCCTTGCCTGTGTGGTTCTTAGGCATTAGCAAACCTGGGATTTCTCACACTAGACTGGCCAGTCTCCTATCTCCTCAAGAAAAGGAGTCATTTCTATGTCACCAAAGCGGAACACGACCCTTTCACAATCCCAAAATAATGTAGCAGCTTATATTATCATGTTGTTAGGCTGGATCTCCAGGAGGGATGGTAGATTACCCAGATATTTTTTGACGAGGGTTTTGTCACTAGAATGCAAATCTTCCCACCAACTCAGCAAGCTTTGGTGGATTTTGGTGACCATGCCGAATCTGGGGACTTCGTGCGTCATATTTCTGCAAGGCAAATAAGGTTAGGCCCTTACCCCCATCAGACTCGACTATTTAACATCAACAATTAGCATGAAACATTTAGTTATCCAAACAAATGCATAGAACGTGATGATGTCCGTTTGGGTTAAGGGAAACCTAGTGGACTTTTGGACAAGGCTATCTTAAAGGATCATTATGTGGACAACATAACTGACCCATCTAGGTTTAACCATGATTCATGCACAATTTAAATAGACTAAGGTTTCTATGGGGTTTTAGACTGGCACCCTTGAGCAGACAACTCAAGGGGGAAGTCACAGAACCGTCAACTGCACCGCTGATCGACTAGTTTTACTGCAAATAAGCCTTTCCGAATTTATGGGGTAATAATATAGGTAGGGCGCAACCACTCATCAAGCGTTACTATAGTATTTTGTTTGGTACGAGTGGAGTATGATGTTGAGCACGATTATGCAATAATTAAAAGCATGTTGTCATGTATTTGCATGTTAAGAAAGCGGTAAATGCAGCAGTTTTATAATTTAAAGAAGCAGTAAAGGAAGGAAACAATAAAGATACATCAGTTGCTCTTGAAGAAGAAATTGAACGCTTAAAGAAATTAAACAAATAATTGCACAAATTCACAAAAATGATCTAAAATGGTAAAAGCCTAAAAATCCCCAGCAAAGTCATCATGCTATAGCGCCCCCTTTTTCTCGCGAAATCGGGTTCATGACATTTTGGTTAAGATAACTCATTCCTTTTAGGAAAGGGCTTTGCATTTTTGAAGAGTCCCCACCTAACTATTTAAGGTGTGTTAGGGCACCTATAGGGTTTATTTATAACTAAGCTTGGTAACCAGAGACAGGGTAAGGGCTTGAAATTATCCTAAGGGGAAGGTGTTAGAAACCTCTCAGGATCCACTAGTGTGGTTCCCAGCTAGACTGTTTTTGTGGATTTGTACAATTAGCAAATAAACAAGTATGGCTCAAATAGTAGGGGATTTAAGTTTAAGTACACAGATGTTTGAAAAACCATAGTTAATGAAAAGCTAGGAAAAGAAGTACAATCTAAGCATATTTGTGAATGTAAAAGGATGTCCTAGGTTGGTTAGCCTATAGGATCACATCAGTACAATGCCCGGTAATCACTTCTTAGAAAGGGGCTACGAGTGGTATTTGCGCACCCGTTATCATATCCATGTCTACATTTTCCGTCCTCTTATTGGTCATGCAAAGCGAGTGTTGGTCACGGATTCCTATCGCGTGCTGCTAACCATCCTTTCTTAATGGTCCTGGAGGGAGATAGGACCTCTACCTATAGGTGGTTTATACCTACCCGTAAGGTTTTAAAAAGGCAAAAATTCTAAGGCGACAGTCAAAAACATTTAGGACTTTTACACAAAATGGGAGCAATTAAAAGGCTCAGAGTTTCCTCTCAAACAAACACATAAGCAGCATGACTCAAGCACAGTTAAGCGCAGTATTCAGATTCATAAGGCATGACATTTAGGTGTTTTTAGAAGGTAAGTAGATAGCCGATTTGGGCGGAATTGGGTCGGGTAGGATTTAGGTTTGGGCCTGGGCCTTTGGGCTAGTGTAATTAGGTTTGGAGGTGGTTTAATTTAGGCTAGAATTGAAATGTAATAGGCTATTAGTTAAATACCCAATAAAATTAAATAATTTATAAAAATAGCTGATAATTGTACAAAAAATGAATTTCATGCATAGAAAATAGTTAAAAATGATTACTTGGTATTTAAAAATACAAATGTTTATCTGGTCAAAAAATTATATAAATCATATGATTGGGCTATAATTGCAAAGTTATTGCAATTATAGCCAAAAGATGCCAAGTTGGCTAATTATGAAATAATTTGGTCTAAATATCACCATAAATAATAAATTAAATCAATAGATGCTTTTGAAATCATTTGTAATGCCATTTTGTAATTATTTATTAGAAATAAAATGCTGGATAAATTAATAAAATATAGAAAAATTATGGAAAAATACCAATTGCTATTGATGTATGATTTGAAGGTATATATACAATTTTAAAAATATTTTGGGAAAAAATTGGGTATCAACACCTCATATGGAGGTTGAGGTACTTTTGGTAGAGGCCATAATCCCAGGCCGTTTTATTCAACGCTTCAGGCATTCTATGGAGCTTCAGGGGGTTGTGGTCCTCATGTACCTCCCTCAGGGCAGCCAACTTATAGTGCCCCACCAGCTCCCATCAGAGCACCTCCTCTTTAGAGTTATTATCGTGGTCAGTTGTCCCGTCAGGGTCATTCTCAGTTTCCCCAGCAGCAGTATTCAGATGGATGTTTTGAGTGTTGTGATTATGGGCATATCCGAAGGGCCTGTCCGAGATTAGTGGGTGTTCAGTCACAACAGCAGAGTTCTCGTGCTATGGTTCCGGAATCGCTTGCCCAGCCAGTTAGAGGTAGGGGTCAAGGAGCCAAAAATAGGGGTCAGCCCGCTAGAGGTAGAAGTCAGGCCGTTAGAAGTGGAGGCCAGGCCGCTAGAGGTGGAGGCCAACCAGTAGGAGGTCATCCTAGGGATATGGTTCAGGGTGGTGGGGCCCAGCCCTGCTGTTATGCTATTCCAGTCAAGCCTGAGGCTGAGTCCTCCGATATAGTTATCATAGGTGCGGTTTCAGTTTGCAGTAGAGATGCTTCAGTTCTATTTGATCCAGGGTCTACATACTCCTATGTGTCATCTTATTTTGCTCCATATTTGGTTGTGCCTCGTGACTCTTTGAGTGCTCCCATGATGTGTCCACGTCAGTAGGGGATTCTATTTTTGTAGGCCGTGTCTATCATTCGTGTGTAGTTGTTATTGGGAGTATAGAGACTAGTGTAGATCTCCTACTTCTCGATATGGTGGATTTCGATGTCATTTTGGGGGTGGATTGGCTGTCACCTTACCATGCTATATTGGACTGTCATGCCAAGACCGTGACCTTAGCCTTCTCGGGGTTTCCTCGACTGGAATGGAGAGGGACTCTTGGTCATTCTATCAGCAGGGTTATTTCTTATATGAAGGCTTGGCGTATGGTTGAGAAGGGGTGTTTGGCTTATTTGGCTTATGTTCGTAATTCTAGTGCTGAGGTTTCTTCTATGGATTCAGTACCAGTTGTTAGGGAGTTTCTCGAGGTATTTCATGCAAACCTACCGGGGATGCCACCAGACAGGGATATTGACTTTTGCATTGATTTGGCTCCGGGCACTCAGCCCATTTTTATTATGCCATATCGTATGGCTCCACCAGAGTTGAAAGAATTGAAGGAGCAGTTGCAAGACTTGCTTGATAAGGGCTTTATTAGGCCCAGGGTCTCACCTTGGGGTGTGCCAGTGTTGTTTGTAACGAAAAAGGATGGATCAATGAGGATGTGCATAGATTATTGGTAGTTGAACAAAGTCACCATCAAGAACAAGTATCCATTGCAGAGGATTGATGAATTATTTGATTAGCTTCAGGGTGCCAAAGTGTTTTCGAAGATTGATTTGAGAGCTGGATACCATCAGTTGAGGATTAGGGCATCCGATGTCCCTAAGATAGCTTCTTGCACTCGGTACGGGTATTATGAGTTTCTAGCAATGCCATTTGGGTTGACAAATGCCCCAGCAACATTCATGGATTTGATGAACCGGGTGTTCAAGCCCTATCTAGATTACTTCATGATTGTTTTCATTGATGATATTTTGATCTACTCCCACAACCGAGAAGAGCATGAGCAGCATCTTCGGATCATTTTTCAGACTCAGAGAGACTGTCAGTTATATGCTAAGTTTTCAAAATATGAGTTTTGGTTGAGTTCAATGGCTTTCTTGGATCATGTTGTATCAGCAGAGGGTATTCAGGTGGATCCTAAGAAGATTGAGGTAGTCAAGGACTGGCCTAGGCCCACATCAGCTATAGAGATACAAAGTTTCTTGGGTTTGGTGGGTTATTATTGTCGGTTTGTGGAAGGGTTTTCATCCATAGCAGCTCTGATGACTAGGTTGACCCAGAAGGGTGCCCCGTTCAGGTAGTCAAGCAAGTGTGAGGCGAGCTTTCAGAAGCTCAAGACATCTTTGACTTTGGTGCTGTGTTATTGTTGCCTACAGGTTTAGGGCCATGTACGGTATATTGTGATGCATCTCGTATTGGACTTGGTGCGGTGTTGATGCAAAATGGTAAGGTTATTTCATATGCTTCGCGGCAGTTAAAGATTCACAAGAAGAATTATCCAATTCATGATTTGGAGCTAGCAGCCATTGTTCACGTGCTGAAGATTTGGAGGCATTATCTATATGGTGTGTCGTGTGAGGTGTTCACGGATCATAAGAGTTTGTAGTATTTGTTCAAGCAAAAGGAGCTCAATTTGAGGAAAAGAAGGTGGTTGGATATATTGAAAGAGTATGATATCACCATCTTGTATCATCGTGGGAAGGCCAATGCGGTGGCCGATTCTTTGAGTAGGAAGCCGGCTAGTATGGGTAGCCTTGCATATATTCCAATCGGTGAGAAACCACTTGCTTTGGATGTTCAGGCTTTGGAAAATCAGTTCGTGAGGTTGGATGTCTCTGAGCACAGTCGTGTTCTAGCTTGTACAATGGCTCAGTCTTCACTATTTGAGCGTATTAGAGATGGGCAGTATGATGATCCTCATTTTCTTGTCCTTAGGGACACAGTGTGGCATAGAAGTGCCAAGAAGGTTACAGTTGGAAATGACAGAGTTCTGAGGATGCAGGGTCGAGTTTCTGTGCCTAATGTGGATGGACTTCGTGAGTTGATTCTAGAGGAGGCCCATAGTTCTCAGTATTCTATTCATTCGGGCGCTGCCAAGATGTATAAGGACTTGCGGCAGCATTACAGGTGGAGAAGGATGAAGAAGGATATTTTTTAATATGTAGCTCGGTGTTTGAATTGTCAGTAGGTAAAGAACGAGCATCAGAGACCTGATGGTTTGCTTCAGAAAATTGAGATTCCTAAGTGGAAGTGGGAGCGTATGACTATTAACTTCGTTGTTGGACTTCCACAGACTTAGAGGAAGTACGATGCTGTATGCGTTATTGTGGATAGGCTGACTAAGTCAGCGCATTTCATTCCTATGGCGGTTTCCTATTCTTCGGAGCAGTTGGCTGAGATCTATATCTGGGAGATCATTCGTCTTCATGGTGTGCTCGTGTCTATTATTTTTTACCGAGGTACATAGTTTACCTCGCATTTTTGGAGGGCATCATAGCGTGAGTTGGGTATGCGGGTCGAGTTAAGCATAGTATTTCATCCTCAAATGGACGAACAGTTCGAGCGTACTATTAAGATTTTGGAGGATATGCTTCGTGCCTATGTTATTGACTTTGGAGGTTCTTGGGATCAGTTCTTGCCGTTAGCGGAGTTTGCCTACAACAACAGCTATCAGTCGAGCATCTAGATGGCTCTTATGAGGCATTATATGGTAGACGGTGTCGACCGCCAGTTGGGTGGTTTGAGCCAGGGGAGGCTCGGTTATTGGGTACAGATCTAGTGCAGGATGCCTTGGATAAGGTTAAGATTATTCAGGATATACTTCGTACAGCCCAGTCCAGGGAAAAGAGTTATGCCGACCGTAAGGTTCGTGATGTAACATTCAAGGTCGGAGAGTGAGTGTTGCTTCGAGTGTTGCCCCTGAAGGGCATGATGATATTTAGGAAGAAGGGCAAGCTAAGCCCTAGGTTTATCGGGCCTTTTGAGATCCTTGATCGAGTGGGAGAGGTGGCTTACAGAATTGCGTTGTCGCAAGGTTTATCAATTGTGCGTTCAGTGTTTCTTGTGTCCATGCTTCGGAAGTATCACGGCGATCCATCCAACGTGTTAGGCTCAGCACTATCCAGTTGGACAAGAATTTGACCTACGAGGAGGAGCTGGTAGCTATTCTAGACCGGCAAGTTCGACAGTTGAGATCGGAGAGTTATCCTTCGGTTCGTCTGCTGTGGAAAGGTCAGCCTGTTGAAGAAGCTACCTGGGAGTCCGCATCCGATATGAGGAACAGATGTCCCCATCTTTTCACCGACTCAGGTATTTTTCTATGTCCGTTCGAGGACGAACGGTTGTTTTAAAGGTGGAGAATGTGTTGATCCAAAGGGTCATCTTTTATTTTAGCATCCAATTCGGTGTTTCGAGGCCTTGTAAACCTCATCCTTTTGCTCCTCGATTTTCATGCGCAATCCGGGCTTGTTTCCGTAAAGCCTCTATATGAAAATTTGAGATAATATTAAGTTTTGCCTTTAAAATTGATTTAAGTTGACTACGGTCAACATTTTTAGTAACCGGACCCGGACCAGTAATCTGATAGTCTCGGAGGGTCTGAATAAAAATATAGGACTTGGGCGTATGCCCGGAATTGAATTCTGATATCATTACTCCGAGAAATGAATTTTTGAAGAAAATTATTAACTGAAAATATAATGGTTTTTATAAACTGAATAATGTTTGATATTGTCGGTATCGGGCTCGTATTTTAGTTCCGGAGCCCGGTACATGTCCGTTATGATATTTATCCGCTATATGTGAAATTTGGTAAAAAACGAAAGTGATTTGATTTGGTTGAGAAAATAGGAAGTTTGAAACTATCTTGAAAATTTCATGCGTTTTGGTGTTGAATTCATAGTTCTAGGTGTTATTTTGGCAATTTGATCGAATGAGCAAGTTCGTATGATATTTTAAGACTTGTGTGCATGTTTGGTTTGTAGTCCCGAGGGCTCGGGTGAGTTTTGGATAGGCTACGGAGTGATTTGGACTTAAGGAAAATTGCAGGTATGTTCAGGTCTGCAGACTTCTGGCTCGCAAATACGAGCATCGCATTTGCGACCAGCTGGGCTAGGAGGGAACCTTCGCATTTGCGAAGCTCATTGTTGTAATTGCGACTGGAACAGAGGCCGCATTTGCGAAGATATGTCCGCATTTGCGATTCGGATTTGTGAACTTGGGATTGCAAATGCGATACCTGCAACTGTTCAAAACATAAGTTAGACAGAATTTCCACTCATTCCTCACATTTTTCAAAACCTAAACTTCAAGAGGCAATTTTCCAAAGACCATTTCTTCTCCAAATCATAGGTAAATGATTCTTAACTTATTTCTTTCAATCTATTTCATCTTTTTACAAAATTTTATCATAAAATCTAGGGTTTTTCATGGTGGAATTGGGTGTTTTTGGGTCAAACCTAGGAATTTCGAAATTTGGGGATTTGGACCTCAATTTGAGGTCGGATTCCAAAACTAATTGTATATCCGGGCTTGGAGGTGAATGGGTAATCCGGTTTTGGTCCGAATTTCGAGTTTTGACCAAGCGGGCCTGGGGACAATTTTTGCTTTTTGGGAAAAATATTGGGAAATATATAATTATGCATTGGAATTTGGTTTCTTTAGTGTTTATTGATGTTATTAAGTTAAATATCGCTGGATACGAGTGGATTGGTAGAGGAATCGAGAGATAAAGCGGTATTTGAGCTATGAATTACCCGATGGCTTGAGGTAAGTATTTCGTCTAACCTTGACTTGAGGGATTAGGGATCCCTGACTTGCTTGCTATGTGAAATACCGTGTGTGTGGTGTATAGGTATGGTGACGAGCAACTATGCATCGCCAAATTACTTGTTTAGCCTGTTTCCTTTCCCCGTTTCCTTATATATTGCTCTCATGTCTTGCGTGCTACTTGCTTATTGATGCTTCCATGTCTAATTGCTTCTTGTTTAATGTTGTTTCTCTATTAGTATTGTTAATTGTTCCATTGTTCCATTAATATTACATTGTTGGTTTATGTTAGTTTACTGGTGCTTCATGGTACACTTTGGTTGGTCTCGCTATGTAGTTTTAACTGGTGAAGTTTCATAATTGTAGTGATATTCCATTGTGTTGGTTTGAGGTATAAGTGTACGGAGGATTTGAGTTAACTTGTGAAACACTTGTCTCTATTTTGTGATTGGTGCTGATATATATATATATATATTTGGATCGCATTGCACGTCGTAACAAAAGGAATAAGGGTGAATGTGATTGTCTGGTAGGATCGGGTTGCACGCCGCAATATGAGGAATAAGGGTGATATGTTGAGGAGCAATAAGGGTGGACATGTGAGATCGGGCTGCATGTCGCAACATGAGGAATAAGGATGATATGTTGAGGAGTAATAAGGGTGGACAGGTGGGATCGGGTTGCACGCCGCAACAAGGAGTAATAAGGGTGAATGCTTATACTGTTATTGATTACATGATGGGATCAGGATGCGCATCGCATCATTTGTTGTTTATGTATTCATATTCTGCTGAGGTTCATTATCGTAGTGTTGAAACTCCCTTAAGGATTGGTTATAGCTGAGTATTGGTAGAACGACCGGGTTCCGTATTTATTTAGTGCAAGTTACTGTTATATTTCATTATATATTTCCTTTATGTTTTTAGTATAAATTGTTGCAGGTTATATTTGTTGTTTTGCCCCCTCCCCCCGTAGCCTCATCACTACTTTGTCGAGGTTAGATTCGCACTTACCAGTACATGGGATCGGTTGTACTGATACTGCACTCTGTACTTTCTGTGCAGATTTCGGAGTTAGTGGCTGATCGAGAGATTGGTAGCTGTCACTGCATTTAGGAGACCCAAGGTAGTCCTGCAGGTGTCCGCAAGCCCTGGCGTCCCCTCCTATCTTTACTTCAGTTTTGTTTTACTTTCTCCGAGACAGATGTATGTTCTTTCAAACCATTACTTGTAGTATTCGTTGACTATTCGTGAGTTGTGACACCAGTTTCTTGGTGGTATCTATTTCTGCATTCGTTATTAGCATAAGAGTAACTAGTTAAATCATGTACTTTCGCCTTTATTTAAGCTGATTTAGTTCTTGTTAAATTTTAATTATAAATGATAAAGGAAAAAGGTGTAATATTCTGTAATGTTGGCTTGCCTAGCGAATGCAATATTAGGCGTCATTATGATCCCCAAGGTGGGATATTCGGATGGATACAATTGTGCTTCTTAGTAGCAAGTACTTCACAACAACTCACACTACTAGAGTCATCCTTATGAAGCTGTCTAGTGTAAAGGGTAGCTTGTTCCAAGGAAAAGAGAGAAGAAAGGACAAGCCCTTGGAATCAGATGATTTTGTTTTCTTGGATTCCTTTATCTTTTGAGAGGTTTCTTATAATTTGTATTGGCTTTTCACAAGGCATATCATGCAAAATGCTTTTGTCAAAGACAAAGGTTAGCTCCTTGTCTTTCATTTCTCTCAAGTGGCCTAATAAACAAATGGTTTCATTATGATTTATCACGACAAAAGATTGCTTTTATTCTCAAATTTTCTTTTTTCATCTATCCTCGCATATCTCAACCTTATTTTGCTTATATATAATAATTTTACTGTCAGTATTTTATTGACACACTTAGAATTTAGGAAGTTTTTCTTTGCTCATGATTTTTTCAAATACTTTTGAATATTTTAAAGTTTTAATAATTGTGTATGATAGTACTTATTACATAGCTTCTAAATATAATAATTATATTTTAAAAAAGGCTCGGAGATCTTATATCCAAATTGACAACAAATATTAAATAGTTTGACCCTTATACTCCGTATCGTGTCAGATAAAATGGAACTGATGAAATAGCTAACATATGTAAGGATTTGGAAAATTTAAAAGAATTATTCTCAGTGATGAACACTGAATGTGTTTTATTTGGGAATTCTATGCTTGTGGTTCAATTGGTGAGTCTCGGACCTGTCGCACCCAAATAAGGGACTTCGACATCTATGTTGATGGAATGATGGGCATATATATATATATATATGTGAATGATAGATCTATTTGCTCTGTTCATTCTTTTGAAGTGTTTTGAATAAAATTGAAGTGAGACCCGCAAATAAGAGGACGGAAAAAGAATATATAACAAGATCTTAACCATGCATCAAATTAAACAGTGTAATGTAGAATTTCGATTATTGGACTATGCATGGAACTATATGTATTACTTGCTTTTTAAAAGGCAACCGTCAAGAGAAAAATAATGCTCCTGTTTGAAAATTTTGTTTAGTAGAATTCTAACGTATGATTTTAACCATGATGTTTTCCATAACAATATGATAGAAGACATCATTTACTTGATCCTTTTGAAAAAGCTGCTGAAAGATCTTTTAAATCTGGTTTTGTTGTTTTTTGGTTCTTCTCTGAGATAGATAGATCCTATATTAGATTGAACACCGATTTTAATTATTAGTCGATAGCATACCTAGGACTAGCTATGTACAATTATGTTGCTATGTGAATCCGTTAAATAGAAAAATACTACTCCCTCCGCTCCAAAATAAGTGATTTTTTGGATGTTTTCACACAGATTAAGAAATCTACCTTTTAGCATTAATTAGCAATGAAATTGACCGTATTAATCTTTATTATCTCACATAAACACTCCTAACACATATTCCAACACTATTTACTCCAAGGACAATGTAAGAAAAAAATAATTAATTCATTTTTGAAATCTGAAAAAATTAATTATTTTGTACCACAAGAAAAAGGCCAAAAAATCACTTATTTTGGACCGGAGGGAGTAACAACTCTTACTAGCTAGAGCTAAGCAATATTGTATACGTTATGCAAGAAAAAAAAGATCACTCATTGCTTTAAGAGTGTGTTTGGTACTAAGGAAAATATTTTTCAATTTTTTTATTTTTGGTTGGCTTAAATGTTTTGGAAAATATTTTCCTTATCAACTCATTTTTCTCCAATTGGAGGAAAATATTTTCTTTATCAAGAGAAGGGAAAACATTTTCCAAAACTCCTTTTCAGCATTCGCCACTCTTACCAACCTACCACCCGCCCTCTCCAAAAAAGACTCTTTTTTTTTAAATTTCAGTTTTTTTGTTATCACCCACCTGCCCCCAACCCTCCCCCTCCTCCCGCCGA
>MU760725.1:43103-80157 GCA_026770625.1 Nicotiana glauca
AGTACTAAAGTTATGAGTTTGAAGGATTATCTGTTTGGAAGTTTACGGTTTCAAAATTTCGTGGTTTTGAAAATTTAGCGGTTGGAAAGTTTATGAAATTTGTGGATTCGGAAGATTGTTGGTTTGAAAATTTATGACTTCATGTTTATTATATCTAAATTATTTATGAATACTCTTGAGAAGTTATTTTTCTTAATTTGTGTACCAAACACCGGAAAATGAATAAGATTACTACTTGTTTTTCAAGAAAATATTTTCTTGGAAAATATTTTCCACGAAAAATATTTTTCGTTATACCAAACACACCCTAAGTATTCTGTATTTATGTAGGGTTTGGGGAAAGATCGCATCCGAATGGGATGTGACGTAGGCAGCCTACCAGTGGCGGACCCAGGATTTTTTGTAAGTGGGTTCAGTCTTAAAAGTACATAATTTTAGTCGTAAAATTGTAGTTGCCAAGTGGGCTCAAATAAAATATTATACAAAATTTACACAACTTTAATCATAATTTATATATATACATAGTGTTATTTTTTGGTGAAGCAGGTTCAATTCCACCACGTGCGTCCGCCACTGCAGCCTATAAGCGGGTGATTCCATGACTCAAACCGTGACATTGATCACAGGAAAATAACTTTATCATTGCTCCAAAATTTCACTTCAAATACACGTTATGCAAGTCAAGTGCTAAAAATTAAAGCTCCATTTTTAATCTTTTGCAGGATCAATGGGAATTGTTGAAAGCTGAAACTTGGAAAGAAATGGGAAGGGTTCTCGAGAATTTGGAAGACGTACAGAGAATCCATCAGAATACGGTTGTGCACTTTATTAAATTCTCTACTGGCAGACGGCAACTAATTTCAAACTTGGATTGAATTGAATTTTCACCAAAGATGAGTAAATACTCAAAAACAGAGATTAGACTGTTTTCTGCAGCTTCGCCTGTTACTCACTAGCTACAACTTTATACACAACCACAAACATGTCAATTTAATATAAATCATTTATGTTTGTCGTATTATCTTCTCGACTGTGTAATGCACGTCAAAAGCTATGAAGGTTAATAGTAATATGCAAGAACTATCTAAGCTACAGTTTGATAGTACCAAGAAAATTCTCTTGTGGATGTGAGTTCTATTTTGGTTATTTTTCTTTCGCAGTTCCCTTTTTTTATGAAGGAAATATTGTTTTTAATGGGTGATATGCAAGATCCAAGGATGACATAATTTTATAACTCTAAGTCCCTAGCGTTCATATATTGATAAATGTTACATATTTTGCTGCTACTTTAAGACCATAAAAAAAGCCCAAAAAAATCTTCTATTAATGCAGTTCGTGGTTAGTTACTTAATCCAAAAAAGATTTAACTTTTATATAGAGACAATATAAAATTTGTTTACACCATAAATATATTTTGACATATTATAATCAATAGCGGAACTAGAAGTTTTACCAAATTAAAGGAGTTCATAAAATAAAAATATGAAATGTGTGGAGAAGCTAATGAGATTCAACATCTCATATAATACATAAAAAGATATTATCATAAAAAAAAAAAAATATATATATATATATGTGTGTGTGTGTGTGTGTGTGTGTATATCGAATTTTTCAGCCAAAAGGTGGTTTACATGAACCCCTCTTGTCCCTCTAGCTCCGCCATAGGTATAATAAGTAAAAGATAAATTTTCAGAAACTACTATTATTTAGTGGCTATTAACTTTCTATATATAGCTACCATATATTGTATAATTACTTTCCATAGCTATTATTTAGTTATTTCGTGACTGTATTCGCGCTACTATATTCATGAATATAGTAGCAAAATTTGCCTAAAAATAGGAAAGCCAGTTGTGCGACTCCATTTGTTGTATTCGCGCTACTAGATTCATGAATACAATAGTAGAATTCGCCTAAAAATAGGGGAATCCAATTGTTTAATCACGAAAAAAAATCAATTAATGTGTATCACTCCTAATTTAACTCAACAAAATTAATTCTACATAAATTTTGCTGCTACACGACTGTATTCGTTTATTCGTGCTACTGCATTCATGAATATAGTAATAGGGGAGTCTAGTTGTACGACTATATGCGTTTTATTCGCGCTACTGTATTCGTGAATACAGTAGCGAAATTTGCCTAAAAATATAGGTGAGTCCAAATTAATAACGGAAAGAGGATCAATTAGAGTGTATCACTCCTAATTTAACTTGACAAAATTAATTTTACATAAATTTTGTTGCTATTGTGTTGTATTCTACGTATTCGCGTGACTGTATTTATAAATATAGTAATGTAATCAATAAATAAGGTTATATTATTCTATTCTATTTGATTGTATACATTGTATTTAATTCACAGATATTCATTGTTCACTATATATATATTCAAACAATAACAAAAATCACAAAATACAATGATATTCGATTGTATTAAAAATATACAAACCTTCGGTGTACATAAATACAAGCGGAAAATAATGTATTTATATAAAAAATACAATATATTTGAGTGTATTTGCATAGAATATAATGTATTTGTATCATTCTATGTGACTTAAAAAGTAAGAAAGAGAAGAAAGTTCGTCGGAGATGGATTTTTCCGGCCAAGCAAAATATGGTATACATTGTACTAAAATAAAACATGGAGACAAACAAATATTTGGCCCTCAAATCTTCTCCGACGTAGCCATGGCCGGATCTGTTCGCCTAAGAGGATGAGCCAATAGTGGATTATGACGCCGACGATTAAAATTGCGTGCTTTAGTGAGTATACCTCGTGTAACCCTCTTCGAAGTTGTTGAATCATTCATTGAAGACGAAATTTGAAGTTTCTTCCTCAAAACCTAACAAAGGAGAAAACTATTATTAAAAAAAAGTGAAGAGAAAAGAAGAGTGGCAGAGTAATTTGACGTGAATTGGCCAAAAGCTTTATCAATTATCACGAACTTTTGGCGCAAAAACATTGAGGATCAATTCTGAGAAATATGTTTCTACAATATTGTTGTGTGATAGGGAGAGAGAAAGAAGAAAAATATCGTCGTGATTTGAGAGAGAATGTGTGTTAATTGAAAGAAAGAGAGAAAATTCATAAATAGGGTATTTCACTCCTATATGGTAGTGTATATAAGAAATACTTATTTCGCTATAAAATATAAAAGGTAACTATAGATAATAATATTTTAAAATAGTTTTGGTTTATAATATATAGGATGTAATAGTTTGTTATATGAGGTAAAATTTCCTAAGTAAAGTACATTATTTTTTTGGGCTACTAATTAATCATACTTTTTATTACTCCCTCTGTTTACGTGAACCTGTTTTATTTTTAGTCCGTTCCAAAAAGAATGATCCCTTTCTAAATTTGGTAACAATTTAGCTTAAACTTACAATTCTACCTTTAATAATAAGCTTTTATAACCACACAAATACTCTGGGTCTTTTTTTGATTTGTTTAGAACCATAAATTCTAAAAAAATTCATTTTTTTTTAATCTTTATGCCAGTCAAACGAGTTTACATAAATTAAAACGGATGGAGTAATTATTACGTGTAATTATTCAATGCTTATAAAAGGTAAAGTCTTTCAAATGTTACAATGATTTGTCTCAAATGAATAAGCGTGAAAAAGATAATTAAACCGTTATCAGTAAGACCAATTAACTTTGACTAAACCTCTCTGGTCACGCTCCTCGTCCCATGTCGACATATAATAACTCTCTCGCTATTCTCTCAGTATAAGACAGTTCACACTTGGACACTTTGTCGAAAGGTAGAAAAACCCCACTCCATTATTCGACACAGAGAAGGCAAAGAGACAAAAAGAATGGGAAAAAGTTTTAAGCTTCGGTTCTCTAAAGTCATTGCCTCCTTCCATTCCTGCCGTTCCAAAGACTCTTTCACTCTTCCTGAAAATCCTGTTCCTTCTAAACCCACTACAAAACTCATCACCCTCGATTTCCCTGTTGTTAATAACTCACCTCCTTCTTCCTTCAAACGCCACGTGTCAGAAACCATGGTTTCTGTTGGCTGTGGGTTTAAGCCTCGCTCACAAGAATTCAAGTGGGAGAAAGAAGACAAGTTTCACGTGGTTTCCTCCTTCTCTGAAGAATCTGAAGGGGAGAATTTTGCCTTAAGACCACCTTCTACTCCTCCAAGATTAGCCGTTGAGAAGAAGAAACGCCGAGTTAAAAAGAGGAATAAAACAAAAGCCAAACTTCGAATGAGCACCTCCTCAGCTGACGACAGTGGGATTTTAAGCACTACTGAAACTTGGGATAATTATAACGAAGAAGAAGATGATGAAACTGAAACTTTAGTTTCGTCTTCTAGAAGCTTCGATTTCTCAAGTGATGACTCATCTACAGATTTCAACCCTCAGTTGGAAACCATATGTGAGACCACTACAATGAGGCGTCGCGGTAAGAAGAATGGAAACACCAAGCGGAGAGTGAAGCATTCAAGTCGAAGTTTCTCGTCTTCAAAGGGTAAGCATGAGTTTGTATTTAAATTAGCTTAAGATATTATTTAATTATATTATGCTTCAATACCCATCCTGTTACGTGTGGATCTAATTCCTTTTCATGTGAAAATACTTGTTTTACATTTCAAATAATTAAGATCTCCTGTTTTATATTCTGATATAAGTGTGTGACCAATTTATAACAAATCTTAAATTATTAGAAAACATAGAACTATATAATTATTTAATTATATTATTTTCAATAGGTAGGAGGTCGTCAGTTTCTACGTCATCAGACAGCGAGATGCCAGCGAGATTGTCGATGTTCCAGAAGCTGATACCGTGTAGCGTGGAGGGGAAAGTGAAAGAGAGCTTTGCGATAGTGAAAAAATCACAGGATCCGTACGAGGATTTCAAGAGATCGATGATGGAAATGATTTTGGAGAAGCAAATGTTTGAGAAAAATGAGTTAGAGCAGCTTTTACAATGTTTTCTGTCGTTGAATGGAAAGCATTATCATGGGTTGATTGTTGAGGCTTTCTCCGAGATTTGGGAGACCTTGTTTGTAGGTAATGGTAATGACAGAGCTAGAAATATGTCAACTCATCCCCGCCCACGTACTGTATGCAGAACCCTTTGAATCCAGTGTCGTCTAGTTTAAATGTTTTCCTCTCTTCATATATCAAGATTTAGGGTTTAGTTAAATCTATTAGAGTTTAGTTTCAATGCGCTGCCCATGTAAAAAATATTGAAATGATTATGGTACTTACAAGTTTATACTTACCAGCTACTCCGTTTCAATTAGTTTGAACCGACTCTGGGTGGAATTTAAGAATAAAGAGTACACTTTTGAAACTTTATGGTCCAAAATAATTTATAAATATATTTATGATTATAAATTAACACATTAAGGATAAATGATAAGTTTAAAGTTACATTCTTTCCAAATTTAGAAAGAGATCAATTTTTTTAAAATTGACAAAAAAAAAGTAGGTTTATTCTTTTTTAAACTAGGAGAGTATTGTTTGACCATAAAGTATAAAATCTTTTGCTAAATTAATTAAATAAAAAGATAAGAGGTTAATCCTAGTTAAAGAAAATGACCCTAGATCTAAAATTAGTTTGTGCGGTTAACGTTGGACCACGTCGAAGTGAATGTAATGCAATACATAATAAATATTGCGGTTATTAATGGGATGAGATAATGATAAGTAATAACAATAAATGGCACCAAATGTAAATAAGGAGGAAGATTCACTCAATATTGAATGAGGTGAATGATTCCTTCCTCCGACAATGATGAATGACAAGAATATGGGAGAATATTAGACATTTTTCGGATATGGTGGAAATGACAATGGGTAGAATATAAAGATCGAATCACTTTAGAAAGTTGTTCTTTGTATTTATCTAGAGAGCCTACTTATCAAAATTGTTCTTATCATATGGAATATTACATGCCTTTTGCCGTATCTCTCCTATTATTTATATGGGATATTCTCAGAGAACCCTAAACGCTATAATAGAAGGAATATTCAACAAATATTCCCTTTGAAAGTTCCAAAGCTATACTAGCTGTTACTTCTGTACTTGTTGCTCGACCTCGGCCCTGATGAGCCACTCAGCGACTTGTTTTGTTGTCCACTGATCGACCTCGGCCAAACTGCCCATGATAAGTTACAAATTCTCACGATAATCATCTCTTCATGCTGAATTTCCTCGATCAGATTTTGACTCATACGGTTAGTCCCTTTGCTTATCGAGGTCATCTTTTGGTCGACCTTAATGAGTAGACTTCATTAGTCACAGTTTGAGAAATTCAGATGGCAGGTCGAGTAGTGAGAATCGCGGCTGAGATGGTGATGTGGCATTTTGAGAACCATACTTGAGAATGTTGGTTCGGAGTGATGTCGCAGCCTCACGCGTCATCATGATGCATCTTCTCGATACGTTGCATCGTTTACCGTGTCCCTATCATTTCGATCCTTGTGCATTTGACGGTTAATTATCTCGATCCGAGCGCCAGTGTGCTCTATAAATAAAGGGGGGAAACCCTTTGAATGAACCTTTCCATTTTCTAATCTTTTGAACCTGCATTTTTTCTTCTCTTCTTTTTCTTTCTGTGTTCCTACTTTTAGCGACTTTCGCTATTATCACTTCTTATGCACTTTCAATACTTTCGCATATACATAACAAAAGATGGGTCCATCTTCCAACCCTAAGGGGAACTCTGATCCGGTTTTGTTGTCAGTGGTCATGCCCACATATGATGAAGGGAAGCTATTGTTGCAGAGGATGAAAGCTTCCCCACTATGGAGAAAATCATTCCTTGTAATTCAGGCTCCAGGTCGGACTTCTCGAAGTCACCTGCGGACGAGCCTGAGCCTGTGAAATTCGAGATGGAAGCAGCACATCTTGCCAAGCTTAGGGCCAAGTACAACATCCTTGCTCACGTCTATCCGGTCCCAGTTGGGAACGACGTGATCCAGATTCATCGTCTAGGGTATTGCGCATTTTATTCCTACCCATTCCAAGTTGGATATTCTCTTCCTCTTCCCTCGTTGGCTAAGGAATTCCGCCGCTACTATGGCGTTTGTCCAGCCAGCTCTCCCCCTATATTTACAACCTCTTTCTTATGTTGATAAAGTACATGGATCTGTCCAACCGTGGGATTTCCATCCGACATCTACTGCATCTTTTCACGCGGAGCTTTCGCAAGGGTACGATGATACACCTCTTTCACCATAGGACCAAGTGACTAGTGGTGAAAACGGACCATAAAGGTTGTCGATTTTGGTTCAACTTCTTTTATGTCAAGACCGAGCACGTGGTGGCGAACCTTAGTGGATTCCCTGAGGCATGGAACTTCGCCTGTAAATGTTTTTGCTAACTGATTGTTTGTTGTATCTCTTTAGTGACTTAATCGTTCTTCTTCCTTTTTTGTGCAACCGAGAAGGAGCCTCATACGTTGGTCTCCGATATTCGCGAGTGGGTGACTTAAATTTTACCCTACATGGTGGGGATCCGTGAGTGGTCGTCGTTCAACAAAATGTTTGGACATAAACCTACTTCGACCGATAAGTCAAGTTTTGATCTTCAGTTACTTCGACCTTAATACCGTCTTCTTTTTCACTTTATGTAGTTTTTCTTTGTTGTTAGGTTACAGGGCTCTGAGGAAAGCAAAGGCTCCCACCCCCGCTTTTCGTCATTCGGGTACCTCGACCGAGTCTCTGCTCGTTGCGACTATAGGCAAGTCTGTGCAAACTGCTGCTTGTTCTCAGACCCCAGGCCTGCGTAGGCCTGGCCGTCAGGTGGTTTCCGCTTTAGTGGAGATTTCGACTTCTCTTATATTGCATTTAATGATGAGTCATCGCCAAGTGAGGAGGAAGTGATTTCACTAAAAAGGCGAAGAATAGAAGTTGGCAGCGAGACAGCAGGAAGTGAAGGGTTATCAAGGGGCAATCCCGAGCTGGCCGCGGTCACACCTGAGGGCGGCATAGATTTGGGCACAGAGACTATGGTCCCTTTAGATGTATAAATTTCTCCCTTGCCAGAGGTCTCCGTGGAAGGAGAAGGGCGATCAGACGAAGTTGAGGTCATTTCGAGGAGTATTATGTCACCGTCAGGGCAGCCCGACGTTCTTTCCTCTGCCGGGGAGAGTTGGAAGGGTGTGGTCGTAGATGGCTATGAGTCTGGTTTCGATATTGACCCCGAAGAGGAAAGGATGTTCGATGAGTGGTTTACTTGGGTATATGTGAGAACGGAAGGATCTACTCGTTCTATAGTCATTTCCTTGGACTGCGACTTACTAAAGAACACAAAGAGTGTAGTCCCTACTTTGGTTCCTCTTTGCTCTGCCACCGAGAACGGGACTTTATGGACTTTTAAGGATGTCGTTCCATCGTTAGACATATCCGGAATGTATTTGAGGGTATGTTTGTATTTTTATTTTTGTTGTTCTTGTATCTTACGTCCTTTCTCCTTTTTGCTTTTACTGATTTTTGCGCTAACTAGTTTTGAAGTATACACATGAATGGGTGTTCAATGCAGGGACTGTGCAAGGAAAATTAGTTAAGTGTCACAAAAGTACGGATCGCACCATAATTTTGCGGACTGCACAATCACTCTGCAGCTGCACAATTCTGTGTGCGGTCGCACAAATGGAAGACTAAAAGTGCATGCTCTCTAAAGATTGGCCTGTCAAATTTCATGAACAATTTACGGCCGAACACAAAATTGTAATGTCCGTAGAAATTCTATCGGACCGTAGAGCTTCTTCACATGTTCAGGTAAAGAGTGCGGGCTTCACCCAAAATTGTGCGGCCGCACTTAGCTTCATTTTTGACCGACTGGGTCAACTTATAAATAGGACTTCAATGCACTATTCACACTTTACACGCTCTGAGCTCTAGAACCCTAAGCAAGTACAGTGCATATCCCGTTAGTTCTCAATCTTCCCTCATTTCATCAGTGTAGATTTTTACCTGCATACTTCATAACTGGTGTATTCATTACATCTTTAGATTTTTCAATATTTTTAGGTGAGTTTTTGTTCTTTTGTGTTAGGGTTATTTTTTATGCCCAAGATGTCAATAGTTAGTCAATTTTGCGTAGAATCATGTGGGTAGTATCTTAAATATTAATTGGGGCCTGGGTAAATAGCTAATCATGTTTAATTGCTAAAACCGTATCTAATTTGTAAAAAAATTGCACGAAAATGTAAGTTAGTGCCGCGTAATTTCAAATTGTGCGGTCGCACACAATTTTGTGTGGTCCGCAGGTCTTAAGAGTTAGGGCAAAATTATGAAAGACAAGTGCGGACCGCACTAAAAATTTTGCGGTCAGCAGGAAATTGTGCAGTCCGCAGGAAATTATGCGTGGCGCATAAAAGTGTGTGCGACCGCAGTGCTAAAGATCACAAAACCCAGTAATTTGAACCTGGGGTTGTGTGGCCGCACTCAAAATTGTGCAATCTGCACTCTTGGATGTGCGGCCACATTGTGAAATTGTGCGTTCCGCACTTGGATGTCTGCGGCCGCACTCACTTTTGTGCAGTCTGCACTGCCTCTTCAAGTCTGATTTCCTACAATTATCATACATGCATCTGTGACCTCCAACTCTAACTGATTCCTAGTATTATGTATTACAGATAATGGTTAGATCACTTGGTAGAGGTGATACATCAAAAGGGAGGGCAGAACCCTCCCGATATCACATGAGAGAATATTAGACACTTTTTCGGATCTGTTGGAAATGACAATGGATAGAATATAAAGATCAAATCTTTTCAGAAAGTTGTTCTTTGTATTTATTTAGAGAGTCTACTTTTCAAAAGTGTTCTTATCATATGGACTATTACATGCCTTTGCCTTATCTATCCTATTATTTATATGAGATATTTCCAAAGAATCCTAAGAGGTACAACGGAAGGAATATTCAATAGAATATTCCCTTTGAAAGTTCCAAAGCTATACTAGTCGTTATTTTTGTACATGTTGCTCGACCTCGGCTCTGATGAGCCACTCAGTGACTTGTTCTGGTAACCACTGATCGACCTCGACCAAAATGCCCATAATAAGTTACAAATCTCACGATAATTACCATTTCCTCGGTCGGATTTTGACCCATACAAGTATGTGATAGTAAGTAAGTAAGTTAAATTCCAGTGATAGTGTAAAACTCTTTATAAAATCTCAGTACACCTTATCTGTATACAAGCACTAGACGAATTAGCTACTTAAAACTGAGTAAGCCGAATCTGAAGCGTTTAAGGTTGCGTACTTACTATATAATTAATTATATTTGGCTTCTGAAATCTGAAACTTGATTATTCATGAAGGGAAGGATAAGGAAAATAAAGAGAGGTGCAGGGCATGAAGACTTTCGATAATATGGCAGTTACATCAGTTACTTTGTACTAGTTCCTTCCAATTTTAAACTAGATTAATTAGGATTACAAAGACGGCGAGTTAATCTGAACTTTTGCTATAGGATATACTAGAGATTTAAAAATTTAGATCGAGAATAATGAGAGAGAGAGGGAGCGAGACGCACGTAGTTTCCTATCTGTATAATTCCTAACCCTACAATTTTCATAATCATTTCTGAAGTCTTAAAGTCATGTCTACAGCAATTTTAAACTCTAAAGAAAAATGAATCCATGTTAATTAACCTCGTCTTAGAATTCTTGGACCTCTGAACTTATTTTGAGAATCAAGGAAGAATTGATTTTTACCATTATTCATTATATATTCATGCATTTCCACACTTTTCACTTCTGAAATTAAATGGCAAAGTCGGCAACCCCTTATCTGTTTACTGACTTGAAGGACAGGATAAACTATAGAAACAGTTGTACGATCGCAAGGGACCCAATGTGAATGAAGCCCTACATAAATTCGATAAATTAAAGAACCTACATATATATACAGCAGACGAAAAAACTTAATATTGTGAAGCGTTCATTCAAATGGATAGTACCACTACATATTAAAGGTATCATTAGACCGATTTAGCTCAACAGAAATATCTGTGTTAAACATTAAAAACAAATTGTATTAACAACAACCGAGTATAATACCACTTAATGGGGTCTGAGGAGGGTAGTGTATACGCAGACCTTACCACTATCCTGAGTAGAGAGGCTGTTTCCAAATAGATCCCGGCATCCTTCCCTCCAAGAACTTCCCACCTTGCTCTTGGGAAGACTCGAACTCACAACCTTTTAGTTGAAAGTGAATGTTGCTTACCATCAAGACAGGAGAAGAAAATTAAGAATATTACGGCCTCAATCATGAATTATTTTCGGTTTGCCTTTTTGACAAAGGTGTTTACCTCTTAGCATGAGAAAAGAACAAGGCTACTTTTTAGAGTCTACAACACGCCTATATCTGTGCAAATGATATGAGGTTATTTTCTACTTTTACTTTGTGAATAGTCCAACTTTTTCTAAGCCCTACTCAGACCTTAGCTTAATTTGTGTCGGAGAAGAAACCTTTAATTGACAATTGGTAATTGATTTGCTAGCTGCTTCTGACTGGTCAGATTGATGGATGGATCATAGATGTAACCCAACAAAGAAACTGCGAATTGTAGATACATAACGTCTTCCCCAAAATGTGACAAGAAATTTCCATCAACTTTAGATACTTTTATGTGAATTCCAGTAAAATATTCGAGGTTCAAAAAAAAATCAATCAATCTTTGATGTATATCAGAGTCGTGGACATTATACCATTATTATTTTATACAAGAATGGTAATTAAAAAAATATGTTATCGGTAGCTTGAGAACAAATTTATGTTATATATACAATTACAACTTTTAATATTTTTAAGCTATATGCGTAATTTAAACCCAACTTTGAAAGAGCTTTGACGAAAATGCTCAATAATCCCCCACCCTAACCCTCAAAAGGGATTAGAACGTCACTTTTATGAAGTTCATGTTTGAACTTTGCCTTTGTCAATTATTGCAAATCAAACAAGATACTTGCACTGGCATGATATCTAACTTAAATTTATGATAATTAATATGTATATTTTACACTGGCAAGATATCTAACTTAAATTTATTATTGAAATTAAGTTTTTATCATTTTCACTATAGATTTAAGTATTTACTAATATTACTGTCATGTAGAGCTTCCATTTTCTCTTTCACCTGCTTGTTCCATTTTTAAATCCTACTCCTTTAAAAAAAATCATACTCCTATAACTACTTGGAATAATTAGATGTACATTGTGGTAAGAAAAATTTATAGAAATGGATGAAACTTTTTCTAAATAACGAACTTTATCCGACATGAATTCTCATTGCTCTTTCCCTTTGACTAAAATCGATGTGACGTGCGAAAGGAGGTGATTAGCGATGTTACATTGACTGAAGCTAATCCACAACAAAGAAACCCATAAAACACGGATCAGAAATTTTGAGGGGATTTAGGTCACTTAATTCTATGATAGGTTTCTTTCCATTTCACTGATTTTGCTTGTTCTTGGCAATAATTGATTCCTTATAGCTCACAAGGTTTACTTGAGTAGGTTTTTTCACTGTAAGCTAATGACACTATAAGGCAAGACAAAATCATGGCGGTAGTAGAAATAAGGCTCTCACCTTCCCACAAAATTACGGGTCAATTAGGTTTTTGGCTCTTTACAAACTTAGTTTTAGTTATATGTTTCTATCTTTTTCTCTACTCACGGGAGATTTACTTTTACACGTAAAAGATCCGTCTTTTAAACATAAGAGATCTAAAAAGGTCGTTATGTTAATTTTAAAATTGTAAAGGGGCGTGATGTACAAATAGCACATAAATTACTAGTAGTAATACCATTGAGTAGATTTTTTCTTTTTAATTGTGGGGGTTATCATACATATATAGGCTATTTTATTATACTTGGTCCATTAATATATAGGTGAAAAAATTAAATAGGTAGTAGTATTTGTTTTGATGGCTTTGAGGATTAATTTATCCTACATTAGTATTTTCATAAAACTTTTTCTCTGCTTTTCTTATTGCAATATGAGCCCTCTTGTGGGTAATATGTTCCTTCTACTTAAAAAAACAAAAATTTAAATCAAGTCATGAGTTGAAAGAGCGAAAACTAATACTCCCTCTGATTCACTTAAATTAATTTTTTATCTTTTTTACTGTCCACAATAGTTAATTTTTTCATATACCAAGAAAAAATTAATTTTTTTTTTCAAAGTGACCTTTGGAACAAAAAGCCTAGGGGTGTTTATTAATATATTTTTAATTAATAAATTAAAGTTAATATGGTTAATTTATTTTTAATTATTAATGTCAAAATATGAATTTCTTAAAATATATAAAAACAACCAAAAAAATTAATTAAAGTGAAGCAGAGAGAGAGTACTAAGTTATAGCTATATATGGTTTGGTATTCCAAGACCTATTGCGTAACATCAGTTCTTTCGATTTACCGGCAGGGAAAGAAAAAAAATGAAACCCCATACTTCAGCATTAAAGTAGGAGATGGAAATTAAATCAACAGTTATGAACTTAAATTGTTCCAGTACATAGACATGCATTCTGTCCGGAATTTTCTTTTCAGGTGCTCCTAGTGAAAACTTTTTCCTAGATAAATGACAATAATTGAACCCTTATGTCCAGTACAAGGGGAGGGAGGGACCTCTAGATTAAAAAACAGAATGAGTAAGACAATTTACATTTTAACTTGCCTCACTGTTGTATCTATAATGTTCTTACCTTTTCTCAGTGTCTCACTAAACACTTTTTTCGTGTGCATTGAAGTGTAATACTATGTAAGATCTATCAGTTAACTGTTCAACTCTGTTTAAATTTTTACGTGCGCCTGACCCTGCCTGCAAAAGTCGTAGACTTAGATTTACTGTACAACTATATATATATATATATATATATATATATATATATATATATATATACACACACGCTGCATCAATATGGGATAAAGTAAAAGCCCTACCTTTTTCATGACTGCTATAAATTATTTTCCTCAAATGTTGAAAATGCAGGTACACGGCACCAGAGATTTTTCAACCCTTTTATCAAGAAACCATCCCAAAATGGAGGTGCAACTAGTTAAAGTGAATCATAGCTTTTTTTATTTGCAGTTAATGGTTTTCATATTCCATCAATTCTTACTGCTACTGCCTACTGATACTTTACTATTGAATCTGGAAATCCGAAATCTTACGAGTAGCTGAATCAATAAGCTAGTTGGATTCCTTTGCTTTATGCTTCGTGATCTGGGCAAGAATCTTAAATAACAACGTGGTCATTAGGGACTTGGAGTTCGAGAATAAACTGCTATTTCTCCGTTAGACAAAACCCAAAAGATGTTAAAAGGAAAGAGTTTTTACATTCCTATATACTATATCAAATTATATTAACCCTCCTAATTAACTTTTACTATAATTATATTTTATATATTCAATTACCATTTATGTACATTTTAACTATAGTGTTGCCGGCAGCAATGTCAACGTCAATATTGACAATGTTTTTTCTCTTTTGAGTGTCTACCCTCAGCCATTCTTCTGCCTCTTCAGATGTGCTACTCAACGTCTCTGCTCGCTGGTGTTGCACAGATACCATAGCTTAAGCATCTTAATTCCTAATTTCAGTAATGTAAAGTAAAGGAAAAGAGAGCAATAAATATTCCACCATTGATAGCCATTAAAAAGCTTTGAAGCTTTGAATTCGAATTTGGGTTTTCAAAAATCATTATTTGTTTGGATTGGGTGTTGTTGCAAATAATTAAGAATATGATTTGGAGTTTATATCTCAATTTTTAGGGGTTTTGGTGAAGAATAGACTTGATTTTGGCTGAATTTCAGATTGAAACTAAAAAAAAACAAAGAAGAAAAAGAAGACAATGATATACATTTTATTTACGAAATTGTAGTAAAATTGTAGAAAAATTATATTCCTGGGGTAGAGAGGATGTTTCCAAATAGACCCCCGATAATCTTCCCTCCAAGAACTTCTCACATTGCTCTTGGGGAGACTTGAACTCACAACCTCTTGGTTGGAAGTGGAGGTTGCTTACCGTCAGAGCAACCCCTCTTGTCTTAACTATTGTATGAAAGTTGAACAATATTGTATGAAAGTTGAACAATATTGTATAAAATTATATTTATGTTGTATAATATTGTAGTTGTATATAACTGAGTAGAAATAATATATGAAAATTATAGATAAGTTGTATAATATATAATTAGTTGTATGAAATTTGTTTTTATTGGATACAGAATATACAAAAGACACATTGTGTAAAATTTGTATTTAAGTGGTATGATATTGTAGTTGTATATAAGTTGATATAAATAATGTATGAAAATTGTAGATAAGTTGTATAATATATAATTATTATGTATATATTATACTTTTATACTTTTATTTTTTCCATTAACTTTAACCAAATATTGTATGCCTGAGTATCCTTGCACCATTAACCTTTGACTAACCTATTTCCATCTAATTTTATGACATCCTTGCTACACCCATAACAGTGCAATAGGATATCAGAAAGTTCAAAGCGTGCTGTGAATACTCACAAGTAGTATTTTTTATCTATCAATTCTAGGTCATATTGTATAAATTTGATTTTTGTCATTGGATCATCTTATTCGACATATTTATCCTTTCATATATGACCTAAGTTATTTCTCTAATTCAATGAGGTAGCAAACAAATCAATAGAAAATTAACCATCTTGTCACGCTGAAATGTTGTTCTCTTCCCTCAAAAGGAGTCTTGATGTTTCTGCTTCACACGGGGGAGGAGGTATGTTTTAACTGTTGACCCCTCCCCTCTCCATTTCTTTTGTTCTTGTTAAACAAGAAAGAAAAGAAATCTATAACATATGAATTTAGATATTGATAACTGAGGTGTGCTTTTATCTTTTCTTTCGCACCCAACTTTTAAGACTTGAGAAATATATCAGTCTCGCATGCAGCTGCATTTTTTCCCAATTAAGTGCTGGTAATAGGGAAGGGAGAGAGGAGAGAAAGAAAGAAAGAGGGTAACTAAATCTCTTGATTAAAGCTACAAATTACGGATTGGAGCCTTTTAAGGTAGATTGTATGTATTTGGTTAATAAAACTTATTTATGTCAGGTAATTAGCTAAACGTGGACATTAAGGGCAATAAAGTTTCAAATAGTATATATGTATGAAAAGGAAAACTATTCAATCACTCTCAATGTATATGTAAAGAGTAATAGACTAGCTGTCACCTAACCAATGTACAATATCTTTTTTTTTTGTTGGTAATTAAACAATCTTTATTATCGAGTAAATATGTACAAGTATATCCGTAAACTGAGTTTGGACATGTATCCCCAAACTTAGTACACTCCTATTCTAACAACTCCTAAGGATAGAAATTTAATTTTTGAAGTTTATTTCTTAAGCTACTCTGCCGATTTCCTATACAATGTATCTCTTGTATTATCTGTCATGTGATTGCTTCACTACTTCTCTTTTCCTGCTGAAAGATTCTTCTATTTCTTTCCATCCATATCTAGTAAACAACATTTGTAATACACATCATGTAAAGCATGGTTTTAGACCCTTTGCCTTTCATATGATCTGCTGTCCATTTGAGCTCTTCATTCCATCCAATTACCCTTTGTGCCAATTCTATCCATGCTAACATCTTCCCCTATACTTCTGATGAGAATCTATACATAAAGAACATGTGCTGATGACTCTCCAGCTCTTGATCACTCAGTGGACAATTTGGATTAACTTGTAGTCCTCAGCTGCTCAATCTGTCTTTTGTATATAATTTCTCCTATATATCAAGGTATAATATGAACTTCCACCTTGGACAACTTTTGTTATTACATAATAGTCTGCTCCAATCTTCTTTTGGGAAATCTCCTCTCAATTGATTGTACATTACCATGATAGAGAATGATTTTGTCCCTAACACCTTCCCAATATCCAACCTTGCTTCATTTATATATTTTCCAGCTTGTAGTATATTCCTGATTATCCATGAAGCTTTCTTCACTTCTGCTTGCCATGGAATCTTCCTCTTTATGTAGTAAACATTCATCCACCTTATCCACATTTTTTCCTTCTTCATACAAACATTCCAAAGGTGTTTTAATAATATTGCTCTATTCCAGGTGCTGAGATCAGTGATGTTTAGTCCTCCTTTGAATTTAGGCTTGCACATCTTCTCCCAAGCTACCAGAGCTTTCTTACTTGTATTGGTATCACCAGTCCAGAGGAATCTTCTGCAAATATCTTCAACCATCTGTATAATTTTCTTTGGTAGTAAAAAGACCTGTGACCAGAAGTTTTGGATGGCAATTAACACACTCTTTATCAACTGTAGTCTTCCTGTATAGCTTAAGAATTTTTACTGTCCATTATTTGATTTTCCCCAATATTTTGTCCAGTAAAGGTTGGCATTGGCTCACAGACAGCCTTTTTGAGTTCAGAGGAACTCCTAAGTATCTAAAAGGAAGTGCACTAATAGTAAAACCAGTAGCTTGAATAATGTCCTATTGTACTACTGTTGAAACTCTACCAAAATACATGCAGCTTTTACTTTGGTTTGCAACAAGTCCAAAAGCTTTTGAAAAACTGTTGAAACATTCACATAATAGCTGTATAGACATCACATCACCTCTGCAGAATAGCAGCAAATCATCAGCAAGACTGAGCTGGACAATGCTCAGTTTCTCACATCTTGAATGATAATTTAAATTAGGTTCCTCCTTTAGCTGTTTCAGGATTCTAGTCAGGTACTCCATTGCTAATACAAAAAATAGTGGTGACATTGGATCACCTTGCCTCGCCCCTTTTTTGCTTCAAATGGAATAGTAGGGCTACCATTAATAGAGATAGAGTAAGATATAGTAACGCTCCATAATCCAACCTATAAATATTTTGGGAAAACACAACCCAGTTAATGCCTGCTCCAAAAATACCCATTCAATTGAATCATATGCCTTTTGCATGTCAATCTTGATCATGCATCTTGGTGATATCCCTTTCCTACCATTTCCTTTTATTAGTTCACGACTGAGCAGTACATTATCTATCAATCCTCTTCCTGGAACAAAGGTTGCTTGACTCTCATCTACCAGTGTATTCATCACTTGCCTCAATCTGTTTGTTAACATTTTGGATATGATTTTATATAATGTAGTGCAACATGAAATAGGTCTGTACTATCTAATTGAACTTGGTTTTTTTTTACTTTAGGTATAAGGTTGGCTACTATATTATTGATAGGCTTATACATTCTCCCAGTAGTAAAGAACTCCAGTACTGCAGCAACAATATTATCTCCAATAATATGCCATGCTTTTTTAAGAAACATGCATTAAACCCATCACACCCCGGTGCCTTCATGTCATCTATACCTCTTAGTGCATCCATTACATTTTCCTTTGTGAAAGGAGTAATGAGTTGCAGCTGTTGTCTTCTAGTTAGCATTGATTCATTCCTTATCCAATGTGATGACCCTTTCTTATCCATTCCGAGCTTCCGAGGCCTTGAAAACATCATTTATAGTTGCCTCGATTTGATATTAAAATGAATAAATTTGACTTTGGTCAATATTTTAGGTAAACGGGCCCGGATCCATGAATTTACGTCCCGAAAGGTCCGTAGAAAAATATGGGACTTGGGCGTATGCCCGAAATCGAATTCCAAGGTCCTAGGCCCGAGAAATGAATTTTTGAGTAAAATTATTTTCTAAAAATATATAAGGAAAATGAAAATTGATTAAAAAGTGATGGTATCGAGCCCATATGTTGGTTCCGACACTTGGTATAGGTCTTATATGTGGTTTAAGCACTTTTGTAAAGTTTGGTTGAAAACGACGTCGTTTGACGTGTTTCATACCTAAAATGGAAAATTTGAAGTTTTATGAAAATTGAAGGAAATCATGGATTTTAAGGCTTAATTCATTGTTTTTGATGTTATTTTGGCGATTTGATCGCATGGTTAAGTTCGTAGGATATTTTTGAGTTAGTAAGCATGTTTGATTTGGAGCCCCGAGGGCTCGGGTTTGTTTCGGATAGGTGTCGGGGTGGTTTTGGACTTAGGAAATGCAGCAGAATAGCTCTTGTCTGTCGTCCAGTTACCCCTTCTATGAGATCACATAGGGCAGGTCGCGATCACATAGAGCAAATTTCAGAGGGTCAAAAATCCTTCTATGCGATCGCATTCCACTCCATGCGATCGCATTGTACAAAGCTCATCACACATTTTTTTTCCTTCTACGTGAACGCATAGACCTAGTCGCGATCTTAATGCCCAACCTATTTCTTCTATGCGATCGCAGTACTACTTTCGCGATCGCATTGACCATTTTTCCCCTTCCTCTGTGCGATCGCATAGAGCATTTTTCTCGCCCAGTCACACTTACTCTATGAGATCGCATAGAGCAATTTCGCCCAGTGATTTTTAAGACCCAAAACAAAAAGTAAACTAGATTTATACACCATTTCACAAACTCTCTCCTCTTCAAAGCTCTTGGGCGATTCTTGGAGCATTTCTTCACCAAAGTTTCTTCGGTAAGTGTTTCTTAACTCATTTTCTTCATTTTCCATCAATATCATTTGAATTCCTAGTCCTAGAACATGTGAACATAGGTAGAAATTAGAGAATTGGGTAGAGTTAAGGTTTTCAAATATTTCGCGAATTAGACCTCGTTTTGGGGTCGAACTTGAAAGCAAATTATATATTCGGGCTCGTGGGTGAATGGGTGAATTTATTTTGGTTCGAACCTCGTGTTTTGACCAAGCGGGCCCGAGGTCGATTTTTATAATTTCGGGCAGAATGTTTAGAAAAATATATTTAGGCATTTGGATTGGATTGTTTAGTATTATTGATGATATTATATCAATTGTGTATAGATACGATTGGATTGAAGCCAAATTCAAAAGGAAAAGCGGTGCTTAAGGATTGAGTTGGTCATAGAACTCCGAGGTAAGTGTTTGGTCTAACCTTAGCTTGAGAGAATAGGAGCTTAGTCTTAATTGCTATTTGCTAATTGTCGAGTACGATGTATAGGCTTGGTGACGAGTATCTATACATTGATATCTAGTATAACCATGAGTCTTTATATTACGAATATTTGGATTATGCTATATCTTCCAGGTCTAAATGATGATTTCTATATATTGTGAAGAGTATGTGAAGGAAATTGTGATATTTAATATTTGAGGAGCGTTGACTCAAATTATAAATGAATTACTGAGTAAGAATGAAAGAAAGAGAAAGAATCATTGAATTATTCCCTCGCCAAATATTTGTGGAATTGTTGATATATTCCTTGCTGGAAATTTTATTGTATATTATCGAGTCCTTGTTAGACCCCTATTAATAATTTCCAGTTTATTTTCCTTGCCCCTTAACTGTGATTTGTTGTTTGGGCGAGGAAGAGTGATAAAGCACGAAGGGTGATGTCGTGCATTGTTTGATAATGTGAGGGAAGAGTGTAAAGCACGAAGGGTGATGTTGTGCTGTACGATGTGCCATTCCGTACTAATATCTATTGATTACATTGTGATGAAAGAGAGTAAAAGCACGAAGGGTGCTGTCATGCACAATTTTATTTTATATTGTTTGGGTGAGAAAGAGAGTAAAAGCACGAAGGGTGATGCCGTACAAATATCGATTCTTTTGATACTTGTTGATGTTTATGATTTTGTTGACCCCTTTTTATTTAGTATTTCAACTTAATATTGCTATCTCCCCCCTAAAATATTCCTTTCTCATATTAACTGGTTGTTTTCTGCATCTTCCTTGCTATATATATATAGATATATATATATATATATATATATATATATAGATACATATATATATATATATATATATATATATATATATATATATATGTTTGAACTGCACACGTTTATTTGATGGTCTGGTCCTAGTCTCGTCACTACTTCACCGGGTTAGGCTAGGCACTTACCCGCACATGGGGTCGGTTGTGCTGATACTACACTCTGTGCTCTTTCGCACAAATACAGGTTTCGGATAGCAGCAGTAGCAGCGCGGGTGTTAGCATTTAGACCAGCGAGACATTGAGGTAGCCTTGCAGGCGTCTGAAGGCCCGACGTCTCCTTTATTACTTTCAGTCTGTTATCTCATTGTATTCGAGACAAACAGTGCTATATTCCTTTCAAACGATTGTATTTAGTATTCTTAGTAGTTCGCGAGTAATGTGACACCAGTTCTTAGGCAGAGTATTATGTTGAGTTTCCGCATTTAATTTAGTCTAATTAACTTAAGTCTTCCGATCATTTAATTTATTCTGCTGTATTTATATTATTATTGTTAAATTGTTTAAAGAAGAATTTTGGTAACGAAAGAGATAGATAAGAGTTGGCTTGCCTAGCTTCTATTAGTAGGCGCCATCACGACTCCCGAGGGTGGGAAATCCGGGTCGTGACAAGTTGGTATCAGAGCTCTAGGTTACATAGGTCTCAAAACTTACGGACAAGCTTAGTAGAGTCTGAGGGATTGGTACGGAGACGTCTGTATTTATCCCCCAAAGGTTATAGAGTTATGAATAATTTCACATTTGTTCTTTCTTGTCGTGCAGACTTGTTCTTCAAATGCTAATTGAATTTCTACTCTGTTATTTCGCAGATGGCGAAAACACGTGCTTCTTCATCTACCGCTCAGCAGCCCGAGGCCAAAGCAGTAGCTCCCACTAGGGGTAGGGGGCAAGGTCGAGGTAGGGGCGGGGCGAGGCCGAGGTAGGGGCAGAGCTCAGCCCCGAGCAGCAACACCAGTGGTGGTGCCTCAGATTAATTTCGAGGAGGGGGTTCCAGCCCCAGCAGTTCAGGTGGGACCAGCTCAGGTCCCAGAGGGGCTCATTGCTACCCCAATTCTTCAGGATGCTCTGGTCCGATTGGTAGGCTTTATGGAGAGTGTCACCCGAGCAGTTTTTCTTCCAGCAACACCAGCTACTTCCTAGGCAGGAGGAGGGACTCAGACTCCTGCTACGCGCACTCCGGAGCCAGTAGCTCCCCAGGTTCAGGTTCCAGTGGGTCAGCCAACTATGGCAGTTCAGCCGGGTGTAGCAGCTCTGCCCAACGATGGAGCGGCCATGTCCGTCGATTCTTTGTGGAGGCTGGATAGGTTCACCAAGCTCTTCACTACTACATTCAGTGGTGCATCTATTGAGGATTCCCAGGATTATTTGGAAAGTTGTCATGAGGTTCTTCGAACAAGGGAATCGTTGAGACCAATGGAGTTGATGTTGCTGCCTTTCATCTGTCTGGATCAGCCAAGACTTGGTGGAGGGATTATTGTTTAGCTAGACCAGTCGGTTTGCCTTCATTGACTTGGGATCAGTTTACAGTGTTATTTTTGGAGAAGTTTCTCCCCCCGACTCAGAGAGAGGCCTTTCAGAGGCAGTTTGAACATCTTCAGCAGGGTTCCATGACGGTTACTCAGTATAGGACCAGGTTTATTGCTCTAGCTCACCATGCTCTTGTCATACTCCCCACCGAGAGAGAGGGTAAGGAGGTTTATTGATGGTCTCATTCAGCCGATTCATCTTCAGATGGCCAAGGAGGTCGGGAGCGAGATCACTTTTCAGGAGGCAGCCAATGTGGCCTGTTGAGTTGAGATGGTTCTGTCATAGGGAGGAGGTCATGGGTCAGATAAGAGGCCTCGTCATTCAGGCAGATTCAGTGGTGTCTCGCCTGGAGGTAGAGATTTGTATGGAAGAGGACATCCTCCCAGGCCCTTTCAGTTGGCTCTCCAGGTTTCCCACGGTACTTCAGGTGGTCGTGGTTCTCAGACATACTATTCTGTTTAGTAGCTTTATAGTGTACCATCAGCTCATATCAGTGCACCTCCGCTTTAAAGTTTCCAAGGTGGTCATTCAGGCTGATAGGGTCAGTCCTTGTCTTCTCAGCAGCCGAGATCTTGTTACTCTTGTGGTGAGCCATGTCACATTGCCAGATTTTGCCCTCGAGCACCAGGTAGTTCTCAGCATCAGGGTTCTCGTTCAATAGTACTGGCACCAGGTGTTCCACAGCTTGCCCAGCCAGTTAGAGGTGGGGGTAGAGGTACTAGAGGTAGAGGTAGAGGTAGAGGTCATAGAGGTGGAGCTAAGACCACCAGAGATGGAGGCCAGCCAGCAACAGGCCATCCTAGGGATATGGTTCAGGGTAGTGGGGCCCAGCCCCGATGTTATGCTCTTCCAGCTAGGCCAGATGTTGAATCTTCAGATGCAGTCATTACATGTACTATTCTGGTTTGTGATAGAGAGGCTTCAGTGCTATTTGATCCAAGGTCTACGTATTTGTATGTGTCATCTTACTTTGCACCGTACTTGGTTCTGCCTAGTGATCTACTGAGTATTCCTGTTCATGTGTCTACACCGGTGGGTGATTGTATTGTGGTCGATAGAGTCCATCGTGCCTGTATTGTGGTGATTGGGAGTCTTGAGACCTGTGTTGATTTGTTGCTTTTAGATATGGTTGACTTTGATGTTATTTTGGGGATGGATTAGTTATCACCCTATCATGCTATCTTGGATTGTCATGCCAAGATTATGACCTTAGCCTTACTCGATATGTCCTGCTTAGAGTGGAGAGTGACTTCTGGTCACTCTACCCGCAGCGTTATTTCATACGTGAAGGCTCGGTGTATGGTCGAGAAGGGGTTATTGGCTTATTTGGCCTATGTTCGAGATTCCAGTGCTTAGGTTCCGTCTATTGATACTGTGCCCGTGGTCTGTGAGTTACATGAGGTTTTTCATTCAGACCTGCCGGGTATGCCACCCGACCGGGATATTGACTTCTGCATTGATTTGGCTCCGGGCACCAACCCATTTCTATTCCGCCATATCGCATGGCACCACCAGAGTTGAAGGATCAGTTGCAAGAATTGCTTGAGAAGGGTTTCATTAGACCCAGTGTGTCACCGTGGGGTGCGCCGATGTTGTTTGTAAAGAAGAAAGATGGTTCGATAAGAATGTGCATTGATTACCGGCAATTGAATAAGGTTACAATCAAACATAAATATCCACTGCCGAGGATTGATGATTTATTTGATCAGCTTCAGGGTGCCAAGGTGTTTTCAAAGATAGACTTGAAATCTGGCTACCATCAGTTGAAGATTAGGGCATCCAATGTTACTAAGACAGCTTTTCGCACTAGGTACGGACATTATGAGTTCTTGGTCATGTCTTTTGTGTTGACAAATGCCCCGGCAATTTTTATGGACCTGATGAACTGAGTGTTCAGGCCTTATTTAGACTTGTTCGTGATAGTATTCATTGATGACATATTGATATACTTATGCAGCTGGGAGGAGCATGAGCAGCATCTCAGAGTGGTTCTTCAGACTCTAAAGGATAGTCAGTTATATGCTAAGTTTTCAAAGTGTGAGTTCTGGTTGAGTTCAATTGCATTTCTGGGTCATATTGTATCCGCAGAGGGTATTCAGGTTGATCCGAAGAAGATCGAGGCAGTCAAGAACTGGCCTAGGCCTAGATCAGCTACAGAGATTCGGAGTTTCTTGGGATTAGCAGGTTACTATCGTCGGTTCGTGGAGGGGTTCTCATCTATTGCAGCCCCGATGACCATATTGACCCAGAAGGGTGCCCAGTTCAGATGGTCAGACGAGTGTGAGACGAGCTTTCGGAAGCTCAAGACAGCTCTGACTACGGCACAGGTATTGGTTTTGCCCACAGGTTCAGGGCCTTATACATTCTATTGTGATGCTTCCCTTATTGTGCTTGGTACAGTGTTGATGCAGGATGGCAAGGTCATTGCCTATGCTTCGAGGCAGTTAAAGGTTCACGAGAGGAACTATCCAGTGCATGATTTAGAGTTGGCAACCATTGTCCACGCATTGAAGATTTGGAGGCATTATTTGTATGGCGTGGCATGTGAGGTGTTCACTGATCATAAGAGTCTTCAGTATTTGTTCAAGCAAAAGGATTTGAATTTGAGGTAGAGGAGGTGGTTGGAGTTGTTGAAGGATTATGACATCACTATTTTATATCACCCGGGAAAGGCCAATGTGGTGGCCGATGCTTTGAGTAGGAAGTCAGCCAGTATGGGCAGTCTTGCCTATATTTCGGTCAGCCAGAGGCCGCTTGCTTTGAATGTTTAGGGATTAGCCAATCAGTTTGTGAGACTGGATGTTTCTGAGCCTATTTAAGTGCTAGCGTACACGGTCGCTCGTTCTTCATTATTGGAGTGTATCCGTGATCGACAGTTTGATGATCCCCATTTGTGTGTCCTTAGAGGCATGGTGCAGCGAGGAGATGCCAAGCAGGTTACATTAGATGTTGATGGAGTTTTGAGATTGCAAGGGCGAATTTGTGTACCATATGTGGATGGGCTTCGAGAGTTGATTCTAGAGGAGGCCTATAGTTCCTGGTACTCTATTCATCCGGGCGCCATGAAGATGTATTAGGATTTGCGACATTATTATTGGTGGCATAGAATAAAGAAGGATATTGTGGCATATGTAACACGGTGTTTGAATTGTCAGCAGGTTAAGTATGAGCATCAGAGGCTTGGTGGTTTATTTCAGAGGATTGAGCTTCCCGAGTGGAAGTGGGAGCGGATCACTATGGACTTCGTTACTGGACTTCAGTTGAGTCGGAAGAAGTTCGATGCAGTTTGGGTTATTGTTGATTGGCTGACCAAGTCAGCACATTTCATTCATGTGGCAGTCACCTATTCATCCAAGAGGTTAGCAGAGATTTATATCCGGGAGATTGTTCGCTTGCATGGTGTGCCGGTATCTATCATTTCGGACCGAGGTACGCAGTTTACTTCGTGTTTATGGAAAGTAGTTTAGCAGGAATTAGGCAGCCAGGTACAGTTGAGCACAGCATTTCATCCTCAGACGGACGGACAGTCAGAACAGACTATTCAAATTTTGGAAGATATGCTCCGAGCTTGTGTTATCAACCTTGGAGGTTCGTGGGATCAGTTTTTTCCTTTAGCGGAGTTTGCCTAAAACAACAGCTAACAGTCGAGTATTCAGATGGCTCCTTATGAGGCTTTATATGGTAGGCGGTGTCGATCTCCGGTTGGATGGTTTGAACCGGGAGAGGCTCGGTTGTTGGGTACAGATTTGGTTTAGGAGGCCTTGGATAAGGTCAAGATTATTCAGGAAAGGCTTCGTTTACTCAGTCCAGACAAAAGAGCTATGCAGATCATAAGGTTCGAGATGTAGCTTTCATGGTTTGTGAGCGTGTGTTGCTCCGAGTGTTGCCTATGAAGGGCGTGATGAGATTTTGAAAGAAGGGCAAGCTTAGCCCTAGGTTCATTGGTTCGTTTAAGATTCTTGATCGAGTGGGAGAGATGGATTATAGAATTGCATTGCCGCCTAGCTTATCGGCCGTACATCCAGTTTTTCATGTATCCATGCTTCGGAAATATCACAGCGATCCAGCCCCACGTGTTAGATTTCAGCACTGTCCAGTTGGACAAAGACTTGTCTTACGAGGAGGAGCCAGTGGCTATTTTAGATGGGCAGGTTCGTCAGTTGAGATCCAAAAGTTTTCCCTCTGTTCATGTTCAGTGGAGAGGTCAGCCTCCTAAGGCTTCGACCTGGGTGTCCGAGTCTGATATGCGGAGCCGTTATCCCCATCTATTCCACGACTCAGGTACTTCCTTCTTATGTCCGTTCGAGGACGAACGGTTATTTTAGAGGTGGAGAATGTGATGACCCAAAGGATCATTACTATTTTATTATCCAATCCGAGCTTCTCAGGCCTTCAAAACCTCATTTATAGTTGCCTCGATTTGCATGCGCAGTCCGTACACGTAGCTGGAAGCTCAAATATGAAATTCTGTAAAAATTTGCTAAGTTATGATATTAAAATGAATAAATTTGACTTCGGTCAATATTTTGGGTAAACGGGCCTGGACTTGTGAATTTACAGTCGCGGAAGGTCCTTAGAAAAATATGGGACTTGGGCGTATGCCCGAAATCGAATTCTGAGCTCCCAGGCCCGAGAAATGAATTTTTGAGTAAAAATGGTTTCTGAAACTATTTAAGGAAAATAAAAAAGAAAATTGATTAAAAAGTGATGGTATCGGGCCCGTATTTTGGTTCCAGTGCCCGGTATAGGTCTTATATATGGTTTAACCGCTTTCTGTAGAGTTTGGTTGAAAACGGATGTCGTTTGACGTGTTTCGGACTTAAAATGGAAAATTTGAAGTTTTATGAAAATTGAAGGAAATCATGGATTTTAAGGCTTAATTCATTGTTTTTATGTTATTTTTGCGATTTGATCGCACGGTTAAGTTCGTAGGATGTTTTTGAGTTAGTATGCATGTTTGGTTTGGGAACCCAAGGGCTCGGGTGAGTTTCGGATAGGTGTCGGGGTGGTTTTGGACTTAGGAAATGCAGCATAATAGTTGTTGTCTGTTGTCCAGTTACCCTTCTATGCGATCGCATAGGGCAGGTCGCGATCGCATAAAGAAAATTTTAGAGGGTCAGAAATCCTTCTATGCGATCACATTCCACTCTACGCGATCGCATTGTACAAAGCTCAGCCCATATTTTTTTTCCTTCTACACGATCATATAGACCTAGTCGCGATCGCAATGCCCAGCCTGTTTCTTCTATGCAATAGCAGTACTCCTTTCGCTATCGCAGTGACCATTTTTCCCCTTCCTCTGTGCGATCGCATTGCATTCTTCGCGATCGTATAGAGCATTTTTCTTGCCCAGTCACACTTACTCTATACAATCGCGTGAGCCTCTTCGCGATCGCATAGAGCAATTTCGCCCAGTGATTTTTAAGACCCAAAACAGAATGCAAATGGAATTTTTACACCATTTCTCGAACTCTCTCCTCTTCAAAGCTCTTGGGCGATTCTTGGAGCATTTCTTCACCAAAGTTTCTTGGGTAAGTGTTTCTTAACTCGTTTTCTTTATTTTCCATCAATATCATTTGAATTCCTAGGCCTAGAACATGTGAAAATAGGTAGAAATTAGAGAATAGGGTAGAGCTAGGGTTTTCAAATATTTCACCAATTAGACCTCGTTTTGGGGTCTAACTTGAAAGCAAATTATGAATTCGGGCTCGTGGGTGAATGTGTGAATTTATTTTGGTTCGAACCTCGTAATTTGACCAAGCGGGCCTGGGATCAATTTTTATAATTTCGGGCAGAATGTTTAGGAAAATATATTTAGGCATTTGGATTGGATTGTTTAGTATTATTGATGATATTAAATTAATTGTGTATAGATACGATTGGATTGAAGCCAAATTCGAAAGGAAAAACGGTGCTTAAAGATTGAGTTGGCGATATAACTCCGAGGTAAGTGTTTGGTCTAACCTTAGCTTGAGGGAATATGAGTTAAGTCTTAATTGCTACTTCCTCCGTTTCAATTTTGTGAACCTGTTTGACTGGACATGGAGTTTAAGAAAAAAATGAAGACTTTTGAAATTTGTGGTCCTAAACAAATTCAGATGGGGCCCATAGTATTTGTGTGGTTATAAAAGCTTCTCATTAAGGATAGAGTTGTAACTTTAAGCTAAATTGTTATCAAATTTATAAAGGGTTCATTCTTTTTTGAACGGACCAAAAAGGAAATAGATTCACATAAACTGGAACAGAGGGAGTATTTGCTAATTGTCGAGTACGATGTATAGGCATGGTGACGAGTATCTATACATTGGTATCTAGTATGACTGTGAGTCTTTATATTACGAATATTTGGATTATGTTATATCTTCCAGGTCTAAATGATGATTTCTATATATTGTGAAGAGAATGTGAAGGAAATTGTGATATTTTATATTTGAGGAGCGTCGGCTCAAATTATAAATGAATTACTGAGTAAGAATGAAAGAAAGAGAAAGAATCATTGAATTATTCCCTCACCAAATATTTGTGGAATTGTTGATATATTCCTTGCTGGAAATTTTATTGTATATTATTGAGTCCTTGTTGGACCCCTATTAATAATTTCCAGTTTATTTTCCTTGCCCCTTAACTGTGATTTGTTGTTTGGATGAGGAAGAGTGATAAAGCACGAAGGGTGATGTCGTGCATTATTTGATAATGTGAGGGAAGAGTGTAAAGCACGAAGGGTGATGTCGTGCCGTACGATGTGCCATTCCATACTGATATCTATTGATTACATTGTGATGAAAGAGAGTAAAAGCACGAAGAGTGCTGCCGTGCACACTTTTATTTTATATTGTTTGGGTGAGAAAGAGAGTAAAAGCACGAAGGGTGATGCCGTGCAAATATCAATTCTTTTGATACTTGTTGATGTTAATGGTTTTTTTGATCCCTTTTTATTTAGTATTTCTATTTAAGATTGCTACCTCCCCCCCTAAAATATTCCTTTCTCACATTAACTGGTTGTTTTCTGCATCTTACTTGCTGTATGTATGTATGTATGTGTGTGTATATATATATATATATATATATATATATATATATATATATATATATATATATATATATATATATATATATATATATATATATATATATATATGTATGTTTGAACTGCACAGGTTTATTTGATGGTCTGGTCCTAGCCTCGTCACTACTTCGACGGGGTTAGGCTAGGCACTTACCAGCACATGGGGTCGGTTGTGCTGATACTACACTCTGTGCTTTTTTGCACAAATACAGGTTTCGGACAGCAGCAACAGTCGCGTGGGTGTTAGCATTCAGACCAGCGAGACATCGAGGTAGCCTTGCAGGTGTTCGCAGGCCCATCATCTCCTTTATCTTTACTTTCAGTCCGTTATATCATTGTATTCGAGACAAAAAGTGTTATGTTCCTTTCAAACGATTGTGTTTAGTATTCTTAGTAGTTCGTGAGTAATGTGACACCAGTTCTTGGGTATAGGATTATGTTGAGTTTCCACATTTAATTTAGTCTAATTAACTTAAGTGTTCTGCTCATTTAATTTATTCCGCTGTATGTATATTATTATTGTTAAATTGTTTAAAGAAGAATTTTGGTAACGAAAGAGATAGATAAGAGTTGGCTTGCCTAGCTCCTATTAGCAGGCTCCATCACGACTCCCGATGGTGGGAAATCCGGGTCGTGACATCCAGCCATGATGAATAGCTGGTATGATGCCATTTGCAGTTCCTAACAGATTTTTATAGAATCCAATCACTTCTGCTTCAATACTCTTCCCATCTGTCAACACATCCCCCTTACTATTAGTGAGCTTTGTAATTTGATTTTGTGCTTTCCTTCCTTTCATGCTAGCAAAGAAGTAGGCATTGTTAGTATCTCCCAGCTTTAACCATTGTACTCTTGAATTTTGCTTGTAGATGGACTCCTCAAGTTTATCCCACTTTTCTAGTTGTAGTAGTAGTTCCTTCTCCTCTTCTAATAGATTATTTGTTGTATTAGCACTTTTCATTCTGCCTTGCATATCATTCAGTTCCTTCCTTATGGTAGTTATCTTCCCTTTGACATTCTCGAACTCCATATTGTTTAATTGTTTCAAAGCAGCTCTTATAGACTTCAGGTTCCTCCATACAGCTTCCATACGCTCATTCCTTATTGTCCAGTTGCTTTCCACAATCTCCCCAAAGTCAGGATGATCAGTCATACAATTATAGATTTTAAAGGGCCTTTTTTTATCACACCTTACCTCTACCTCAATTCCCAGTGGAGAGTGGTCTAAGAAAAGAGGATTTAGTATTTGAACTTGACTAGGAGGCATATTAATCATCCAACAGTCATTTACTATTGCTCTATCGATTCTACTATACACATGACCATTTGTCCATGTATATGTCTTTCCTACTATAGGTAATTCTGTCAAATTACAATCTTCTATAACTTCTTTGAAATTTCTTGTTTCAGTATCCTGGACTTCACTTCCATGCATTCTATACTCAATCCCTAATATAGAGTTAAAATCTCCCATCAGCAACCAAGGTCTCATGCATTGCCCTGTTAAGTTCCTAATTACCTCCTATAATGATTTCCTGTCTTGCACACTATATAGGCCATATATTGTTGAGAAGTAAAATTCCTTTTACTATTCAAAATCTTCACACTGCCATGTATAATCTGAGAATGTCTCTCTAACACTGTATATCGCAACACATTTGGATACCGTATTACCCAGATTCTGCCTTTACATGTACTAGATACATTATAACTCCATTCCCATCCAGGTAGTACTTTCCCAATTATTTTAGCTGCTTTTGCATCTTTTACTCGATGCTCACATATTGCTATCATATCTACTTTATTATCCTTCATAAACACTTTTAACTCCTTGTGGTTAAATACAATACTGAACCCCTTTACATTCCATGTAACTATCATATTGAGTTTAAAGTGTTTTGGCCCATCCTCTCCACCTTCACCCCTCTACTTGTACTACATTCAACTATTTCTCTTGTTATTTATTCTTTTCATGTTTCCACTAGGCTATTGAAACCATTCAGAACTTGAATGCATTGCCCAGCTACCTGTGTTCTTTGCCCTTTTGCTAAAGATTTGCTTTTAACTTGTTGCTAGTCATCTCCACTTCCATCTTTCTTATCATTGTTCACTTGTTGCTTATCAGTTTCCTTTTGTACCTTCTGCTGATGTTGGTTTTGTACTCCAGCTTCTTTATTGGTAGGCCTTCACTATGTTCTCTGCTTTGCCATTGTCTTCTATTGTTGTTGTCCGATTTTCATCTCACCCCTCATGTGTTGATCTGCTTTTGTTGACAATTATGTCCTATTTGCATACATTTTGAACAATATGTAGGTTTCCAATCATACCATATCTCTTGTGCCATAGTTCTGCCTTTTGGATCTTTTATTTTAATAGCATTTGGTAATTCCTTAGTAACATCAACTTTTATCAATATCCTTGCATATGAGATTCTTTTAGTATTTGAAGTACAAGCATCAGCATATATTGGCTGGCCTAAACCATTACCAATTTTGCTCAATGCACTAGCACTCCAACAACATAGAGGTAATTTGGGCAGTTTGATCCAAATGGGAATTGTCTTCAAGTCCTCAGCATCAGAGTCGAAATCAGCAGTCCAAGCCTTCATAATAACTGGTCTATTGTTAAGCATATGTAGTCCTGAATACATCTCCATGTGCCTTTCCTCCAATCATGAGAAATTAATCACAAAATAACCAGCATTATGACAATATATTTTTGGTTTCATTGAGAAATCCCCTTGTCCTGCTATAAATCTCTCCATAGCCCCAATCGAAGTTGATCCCCCTATGACCTATACTATTGCTGTATATTTCCACTTGTTTACTTCACTATCAATATCCTCTTGTACCAGTTCTACAATTACCTCACCCTCAATAATAGTAGGTGGTATGAACTTCAGATCCATACCTCTTTTTGCCAATTTTTTCTCCTCAAACAACATCGACCATGCCTTAGCTGGCTTTGGTTCATATTCCAACTATAATTTCCTTTGTGCACCTCCTGTTTGAGCTACTGTACCATTGATGTTTTCACTTGAAACAGATTTCAGTTTCAGATCTACAGCTGGCATCTCTTGTTGTGTTGGTCCTTCCGAGCTTGATACCTTCTGCATGTTAGCCGGCGTTGACCCTATTCCTGCTGATGCTTTGTTTCCTCCACTTCGAGCTGGTAGGGTTGGCCAGATCTGTAAATTTGGTGTTGCATGTTCCTTTCCTTTGTGTATTGATATTTGCTCACTCGATTTCCTTTCAATTGTGATGTTCGCCTCGTTGACTCCTGCTTTGTTCAATGTAAAAGTACCATCACCTCCAATTGTTAGAGGTATTGGTGTAGCTAATCTCACCGTTTCTAGAGTCCTTCTTTCCTTTGAGCCGTGGTCTTCCTCAATCAGTAACTTTGTAGTTTTCAACAGTCGTCCTTGTTCTCTCCCTATTCCGGTGAGAACAGGTTAGCAATTCATGCGCCGAGAGAGAAAGAGAAAAGAGAGAGACTCAATGTAGTTTATACTTGACCAATGCACAGTTAAGTTAACTAGATACATAATAGTTAGTTGTTGACTGTGTGGTTAAGTAATAGCCTATTTGGCCAAGCTTCTAAAATCAGCTTATTCTGAGAAGTGATTTTCTCAAAAGTACTTTTTAAAAAGTGCTTTTGGTCAGAAGCAGTTTGTGTTTGGCTAATTGATTTGAAAAGCACTTTTAAGCAGTAATTAGTGTTTGGACAAGCTTTTGAAAACTGCTTCTAGTGTATTTTTCACAAAAGTGCTTCTCAGAAAAATGCTTTTGGAGATAAGCTACTTTTTTCTTCTTCTCAAAAATTACTTCTGCTTCTCCTCAAAAGCATTTTTTTCCATCTAAAAGCTTGGCCAAACAACTCAAATTTTGTCCAAAAGTACTTTCGGCCAAAAAACACTTTTGGACCCAAAAAAAAGCTTGGCCAAACAAACTATAAGTCGACTAGATTAGGTGTATTAGTATTTAGTTTGTATCGTAATTGTCACACCTCCTTTTTCCTACACCCGGAAGGGTATAAAGGAGAGTTTTTCCAATTAAAGGACAATTGAAACGGGATTTATTATTAAAAGATTCAGAGTCGCCACTTGGGAGATTTATGGTGTCCCAAGTCACCGGTTCAAATCCCGAATCGAGGAAAAGGTTGACTCTGTATTACAGTCCGCGAACCAGAAATCCGGGGAAGGAATTAGTTAACCCAGGAGAAGGTGTTAGGCATTCCTGAGTTCTGTGGTTCTAGCATGGTCGCTCAACTGTTATATTCGGCTTAATTAACTAATTTTAGACTATTATGATCCTATGTGCAAATTTTAACATTTAATCGCTTTTATTCCATTTTAAGGAATATTGAACATCGTTTAAAACATGTCTTTCGCTTGAATCACATGAAATGCACCTACAATCCGGAACACATCTTATTCAACGTTTTGAGATTTGGATTTGGGTCTCATGAAATGCACACCCGAGTTTCAGAAGGTAAAATTATTAAATAATGCACCTAAAAGCGACTAATGCGTTGTTAACTTTGCGAGGGCCATGAAAATTAGTTAAATGACACGCCTCGAATTCTAAATATTTTATAAGAGTAATTAAAGAGGGCCGCGCAACTGCCATTTTTGTTTGGCGTGGCACACCTCAAAATATTCTGCTTAAAGGTTTCTATACTAATCCATGAAGACCATACACTATGAATTGTCTAATTATAGCTCACCTAAAATTCCTTTTCAAGGCCCTAATTAATCAAACAGTAGGTTATTTGAATTCTTTTTGAGTGAGTGATTCAAACGGCATCCCTTTCAATTATAAGGCTTCAGCAAAATCATTTCATTAGCGGAAGGGCCTGAGTTAAACATGCCCAAATTTCTGAGCCACAAGCCTGTCCGAATGTAATGGGGCTCCTTTTGATTTAAAAGATTCTGATAATACTCAGGCCCAAGAGGGACCCAAATATTTTAGCAAAAAACCGACTACAAGCAGGAGCTTCAAGATCGAATCCCTGAAGCAAAACCTAACATTGATTTGCTCATAATCTTTCCAGCCATTAACGAGATATCTCTGATTTTATAAGCAGTACCCTTATTTTAATATTAAACCCAAAATTCTTCGCATGCAGATATTATTCTACTTTGATATTCAATATTATAATGAATAAAAAATATGAATAACTTTCATGATCATCACTTAAAACCCCAAAACTAAACTATCAACACTTAATTTTTAGAAAGCAATAATCGGCATCGAAATAACGACATAAGCTACATATTATGCTTGACACATTCATTTGACATTCACATGTTCAAATTGAAATCTACAGAACATTTAACTATATAATCATGCTTCACTTTTTAACATGGATTCTATACTAACATGCTCCCTTCAATCGATATGAATAAATAGACTAGCTGTCCATCCTTATGAACATATACAAGTTCATACAATGCCAAGTACTTAAAAGACCTGTCCTACACATCTAACACCCCATAGTGAACAACCAAGCTGATTAACATTACAGTAATTTAGACACAGAATAACAGAAGAAAGGAACATAAGGGAATTAAACTAAGCTGGGTAACTTTAAAAGTGCAGAAAACATAGACTTAAACAAGTGTATTGGCAAAAGTCTCTTTTCAAAGGAACCACTCCTCATATTTGTCCATTTTTCATATACGTGGAAGATTGAAATAAGTACCTGGAAGTAAAATGAAACAAAAGAAGAAAATTAAGGTCAGTATGCACATAGCACAACAACAGAACTCAGTAACCAGAACAGATGAAAATCAACTCAGAATTCCAACGAAACCATGACCCTTATCCAAGCTTGGATCAGAAAAACTTTCAAAATCACTATCACTCCACTTCAAATCTTAGAATAAGATACTTTTGTTTTCAGAAGTAAGAGAAATCAGAAAGTCCTGAAGAAAAGCACAATGAAACAATATTTCCAACCGTGTATGATTTTCAGAATTCTATCCCTTAATACCTCTTTGTGTATCAATGTATTTTCAGATCTTTCTTATATCTCAAATTTTATACTCTCAATCTCTTAATCTCTCTATTCATGTCCCCCTATTCCTTAGACATTATACCTTTCCAGCCTTTGTCTCCCTTTACACTTCTATCCTCTAAGCCTTCTTATTATTACCCCCATGTTATCTCTTATTTCCAAACCCTAAAGGCACTATACAGGGTGTCATTTCCACTACCAACTTTTTTCAATTTTTAATTAAACCTACTAACTCAATGCCTTTAATTCAGTAGTACCCTTTCTAAATCTTATCATTTATCAGTAAACAACTAATTAAATTATTGATGTTCCCTTAGGCCAGAATATCTAAATTATCGCTTAAACTTCTGTTATTAACAAACCATTTTCCAAATAAATTCTTTATACTATCAGAATCGAGTTTAGAAAGAGATAGTTAATGAACAAACTCTATGTTTAACATACAAACGGGATTATTTCAAAACCAAAACAAAACAGAAAATACCAAGTGGGAGGAGATGAACACTGGAACTTAAACTAAATAGAAGATAAAAGAAAAGAAAAGGAATTGAAAAATACCTAAGAATTGGGCGAACCAGATTCTGACATTATTCCTTACTCCTTTGATTTAGACCGAAATGGACCTTAATCGGGTGTTTTCAAATAAAAACACACGAATAAAGTCATTTTCGGTCTCAAACCATTATCAAACTTGTCTGTTCGATTTTTAGAGTTCGTGTTCCATTTTTTTCGATATGAAATTGGACAAGTTTGAATATGATTTGAGGGAAATGGACCGGAGATTTGGGATGAGGGGACAAAGGGGGTCATGGGGTGTTAGTTTGGGGCTAAGGGGAGCGGCGACTGCTAGGGTTCATCTCTTCGAATCTATATTCGAAGAGATTCAGGGATGTTTGATGGTAACGGGTTATAGATTTGGAAAGAGGGGGCGAGCTGGTTCTATGGTATAATTTTGGTGGCGGTTGGCCACCGTCCGCTGCCGTGGGCGATTTTTGGCAGGCGGAAGGTGGCGGAGTTTTGACGACCCAAAGGGTCATCACCTGTTTCCTCACTCATTTTGTGCTTTCCGAGGCCTTGAAAACCTTGTTTTTACTTGCCTCGATTTGCGTGCGCAGTTCGGGCGCGTAGCCGAAAAACTTTTATGTTGAAATATGTGAATTCTGTGAAAAAATTGAAAACTTTTGATATTAATATGATTATAGTTGACTTTGGTCAACATTTTTGGTAAACGGACCCGGACCCGAGATTGGACGGTCCCGGAAGGTCCGTAAAAAAATATGGGACTCGGGCATGTGCCCGGAGTCGAAAACCGAGGTCTAGAAACTGAGTAAAAGAACTTTTCTATTAAATTATTTTTCTGAAATTGTTAAGGAAAATGGAAATAAAATTTGATCAAAAAGTAATGGTATCGGGCTCGTATATTGGTTTCGACGCCCGGTACAGGTCATATATGTAGTTTAAGCACTTCCTGTAAAGTTTGGTTGAAAATGGACGTCGTTTGACGTGTTTCGGCCTTAAATTGGAAAATTTGAAAGTTTATGAAAATTGGAAAGATTTCTTGGATTTAAGGCTCAATTCATTGATTTTGATGTTATTTTGGTAATTTGATCACTCGAGCAAGTTCGTATGATGTTTTTGAGTCAGTGTGCATAT
>MU760726.1:2972-13585 GCA_026770625.1 Nicotiana glauca
CTTTTGCGGTCAAAAGCCACTTCTGCGGTCCTGGGCTCAGCCCCCTTTTCCGCTTCTGCGATACCCTATTCCGTAGATGCGGTCCCGCCTCTGCAAAATCTTGACCGCATTTGCGGTCCACGAACCTTTGAACGAATCCGCTTCTGCGGCTCCCTCAACCGCTTCTGCAAGTCCCTCAACCGCTTCTGCAGGTCCCTCAACTGCTTCTGCGGTCCCATTTCCGCGGAAGAGAAAACACCATCAACCAGATCCTTCAGCCTTCTTCAAAATTCCATTTTTGATCCGTTAACCACCCGGAATCCACCCGAGGTCTCCCGGGACCTCAACCAAACCTACCAACCAATCCCAAAACATATTACGGACTTGCTCGAGGCCTCAAATCACATCAAACAACGCTAAAATCATCAATCGACCTCCAATTCAAGCATTATGAACTTTGAACTTTCCAACTTCTACTTCCGATATTTAAACCTATCAAATCATGTCTGATTGACCTCAAATTTTGCACACAAGTCATATTTGACATTACAAACCTACTCCAACTTCCGGAATCGGATTCCGACCCCGATATAAAAAAGTCCACTTCCGATCAAACTTCTCAAAAACCTTCAAATTTCTATCTTTAGCCAAATGGCTTCAAAATGACCTACGGGCCTCCGAATTCACTTTTGATCACGCTCCCGACTCCAGAATCACCATATGGAGTTTCTCCCAGTCTCGGAATCCAATTGGACATCGATAACGCTGAAATGCACTCCAAGCCAAACTTAAGAAATTTCTTCCAAAATGCTAACTTCCACAATAGGTGCCAAAACTCTCCCGGGTCATCCAAAACCCGATACGGGCATACGCCCAAGTCCGATATCATCATACGAACCTGCTGGAACCTTCAGATTCTGATTCCGAGGTCGTTTACTTAAAGATCCAATCCTAGTTCATTCTTTCAACTTTAAGCTGCTCAAATGAGAATTTTCATTTAAATTTAACTCGATCTTCCTGAATTTCAATTCCGACCATGCGAACAAGTCACAATACCTGAAATGAAGCTGCTTATGGCCTCAGACTGCTAAACGACGCGCTAGGGCTGGAAATGACTGGTCGGGTCGTTGCATTCTCTCCCCCTTAAACATACGTTCGTCCTCGAACGTGCTAAGAACTACACTGGAGTAGTCTGAAATCACAGTTTAGCACCTCATGCACCTTCCCGTGTTACCACAACTTAGTTGAGCACATTAGCTCGATAAGTTCTGAAGATACTCCCCTTTATTCAAGCAAATAAACCTTAGCGCCCAATTCCAACATCCGAAATTCTATGCCAGGCCTGTTTCCAACATACGATCACCGTATCAATCACTATAGGTTATACTCAAACATGACTGCATAACTCTGCTGAATTTACACTTTGCATCACTTTACTCATAGGACCACAATAACATTTCTGTTTGAATTTATCGAAATTCAACGAATCCGATGCTCCCATTGTACCTCATGACCTACATAGGTCTTACTCTAACTATTACAATACCGCCACGACGGATAAGATGCCGAAATTCATAATCAACTACCGAGTCAACCAACGATCGATTCCATACTTCTGACAAGAATCATTACCACATTCTGAACCAAATAATTATCTTTGCTCCTTAATATATTTCATATAATCAGATTGCACTGATCCTAAATCCCATCATCTCGTCTCACCCAGTACGAACTTCTCAGGCAATAACCCACTCCGAATGCGATCAAAAGTCACATATGACTCCACAATGTGCCAATAGGCTACCAATCCGAACACAACACAAACGGAAATCGAACTCTGGAAGGAATTACCTAACCCCCGCACTAGTATGGACTTTCCTTAGAAGATAGGAAGCGAAACACAAAAAAAAAATTAACACATAGAGGACCAGACTCGACATCACACTGTCGCGGCGCATAACCCGATCCAAATGACATACCCATGGCGGCGTGCCACCTGATCCATTCACAAATCTCACATAAGGAGATTGCACTTCGAGCTAAATCTGCTCATTACAATAAAAATATCGAATTTCGATCGCAAGCATGCTAAGTGCATAATACCATCCCTGAGAAAACACATAGGCCATAGGCTACAAAACTCAAGCACAACTGAGGTGCGATACAAGATCTGAATCTCAAGAGCCATTCTGCTCATATAACATCATCGCCACGCGGAACCTCAACACACAAGAATTTACTGAGCCGTCTCACAATGCATACGGCACAATACATCATTACCTGGAATAGCTGATGATAAAATAACACCTCGACTATTCCTCCATAGGGAACGCTCGCTGAAATGAACACAACTGGCCTGATATAAAGCCATGTTCACAAATAAATCAATCCACCGATCTCAAGCTGATTTCTGATTGCACCAACTTGGCAACTGACCTTTCAAAGGTCCGTAGTAAGAATTTACTGAGCCATGTCACAACGCATACAGCGCAATACATCATTACCTGGAATAGCTGATGACAAAATAACACCTCGATTGTTCCTCCATAGGGAACGCTCGCTGAAACGAACACAACTGGCCTGATATAAAGCTATGTTCACAAATAAATCAATCTGCCGATCTCAAGCTAATTTCTGATTGCACCAACTTGGCCAATGACCTTTCAAAGGTCCGTAGTAACCCCCAATTTTGCCTCATATCACGTAAGAATAACCATCATAACTGGAGCAACCTCCTCAGTTCATAACCTAATATATAAAGTGCCCTCCAGGCATAAATTCTCAAATTAATGATATTACCACAATCCTCATACTTGGTTTAAATCTTTAGCCAATCAAGTGACTACATGTCACACTTATACAATCTTCCCGCGGGACACGCTCCCACAATCTTCCAAAATAAATAACGGGTCCGCACATCTAAACCATCAGACGCACTAACACTAAAAAGTGATACAGAATCCTTAACCAGGATGCAAAACCTCTTCCACAACACATCGATCTCAGGTGACGCGGAGCACAATACCAATTTAATCTAATCATTCAACCCCTTCCTTGCTCATCCGAGCCCGTGAAATCCTTGTCAATACCGAACTGCAACCTTGATCCTCACTTCACATTTCCATACCTCTCACCTCACCCAACGTGCCAATATACGATAGGACACGATTTTCATCATAACTTCGAATTCATTAATAATTTCACATTTCATCATATAAGAACCTTGCACTTAACTCACTTCAGGAGAATCATAGAAATACACAGGTAATTTCCCATGACCGTAGAATATACAAATCTGCAAGTAGTGGTCCAAACCACCATAGCCCTTCTGGAATCCGCTTCTACTTAACAAGCCATAACAGAAGAATGCCCCTGATAAATCATCAATCACGGCGGCCGACAGGCCTCACACGTACCTCCACAAATCATACACATAACTTGATCTCGCGGACCGAACTGATCACTGGCCCCAATATGCCAATTCAACTATGGCTAATCAATTTACCTTCTTCCAATTCCTCCTTGCTTGAATTAAAAATAAGACTAACTCCATTCAACACATAACATACTCCATCTACACTCACCCCGAGTGTCCTTGAATCACGAGACCAGGCTGTCTCAATTCCCACGAACTATTTCATAACACCCAAATGCTACACCACAAGCCAAACATCCCGGAACATTCTGTGCCTCTTCTCATAAACTGCTACAAAGCTTGATTCTTAATTGTACCTACAAGCTCGACATCATTAGGCACCACACTTTACCTCTTGAATTCACTAGGACCGTTACTGAGAGCCACCCGCTCTGACTTGGTCCCGAATATAATCAACTCCATGAATCTTCTAGCACATTAATACCCTCTCAACGAAGCACCTGGCAGAACCACTCCCCTTTAAACCCGCTTCTATACAAGGCATAAATTCTGAATCTTTTCCCAAGTTTGAACATGAGCCCATAAATCTAAACATAGCACATCCTTAATAATTCCTCCGCTCAATTTACTACTTATGGTCTTTTCTCGTAGCTGAATTAATCCATCAATATGCTAATAACCATAAGTTATGCAAGTAGTTAATCATACAGCCCAATCATAAGCGGTGGGACTCTCCCACTTAGCTTGAAGCTATCATTTCACCATTCTTGAGTTCGCNGAAGCTTCGCCAAACACGCGACCGCTAATCTGCTCACGGGGAATAACCCACCTAGGGGAATCACCTCTGGACATCTTCCCACGCTGTTGCACGGGGTACATACACTATGACACCAATAGCCCATCCTGAGTCTGAGCTCACCTTCCAGCTGCACAAGTCCATTTGCCTCTTGCGGATATCAATTAAATGTGCGGCAACATCCTTCCAAATTCAGGGTTATGCTGCACCCTCCTCCATTTCAAGCAGCTCCTTTCTGGTATATCAATCTTTTGCTGCATAATAGCCCATACTTTAAATCATACCCGCAGACTTCAATCACCAATCATTAAAATCCCCAATTCAATCCAAACTCTCATTAGGGCGCGTAGTCTTCCTACTACCAAGCCCATATGCACACCCGCCACTATCCCACTTTGGCGGAACTCATCTCCTTAATCGATCACTCGACCTTGCTCCTCATACTTGGCCTTCTAGAAATTTTATGCACCGCCTGGCACTTCCCACATGCCCTTCCTCATACTCTGCATCTTAATTGTTGCGTTAAATAACATCTACCTTCGTGGCACTTGAACCCACCATTGCTACTAACTTTAAAACTTTCCAAAGGTCATCTTTATCGAGCCGTCAACATTAGAAATTCTGATTCGATCTTAAACGACCGCATCATGCGATATCTGACAGTTTCACCTCCAATATTATTTTAGAATACACTGCCATAAGGGAAAATTGTACCAGATTATAACACCAATAACTTAGTACGTTCAATCAGGACCACGACACCCTTTTATAAAAGAAAGCTCGACCACGCTTGCAAATACCAAGCCTCATTACTTCCACCAGCCCACACCTAACCATCCTTAGTTCGATTGACTTTCCCCTGCTGGGAATAAAATACTGAATCCCTTGATTACACGCTGAGTAAACCTCCCTTCAATTCATTCACTGCCCTGACACATGGGCAACACCCTACCATTACAACAACACTACGGAATAATCGCTCATAAGCATCATGGCAAGCTATGCCTAGCCTTAAGGCTCTTAGAAGTTCTGTTACTAAGCTGAAACAATAGAATATCCCTTCATAATGTGACTACCATAGTCCAATCAACTATACCGGGAAAAATCATCCCGCACCACATTTGTAGTGCCATTTCAATTATTCAAATTCTCGATTTCTAACAAGCGCTCGTGTCACGTAAGATTGAGTGGGAAGGAATCAAAGGCAAAAGCCTTAAAGGAATTGAACCGCACGATAAGGAAATCAAGAAGGGAAGTACTCCTAACAGCCATGTAGCCTCCCGAGGATAAGTACAAACATCTTCGAAGATAAGTACAGACGTTCTCGTGAGACCGACAGGAACCTAGTGCTCTGATACCATGTTGTAACGACCCAAAATCCACTAAGGCTCGTGGTAGTGCCGGACACCATCGTCAGGCCAGCCAACTCAAATACTTAATTAATTCTCATTGTAACACTTTTGAAATCCATGATATTTCCTTCATTATTAGGAAATTTTAAGGGATATAGTTTCAATCAAATTTAAATGTTGAACAGTTAATACAATACTTCAAACCATCCCAGAAACCCGGTGTCACAAGTGCATGAGCAACTATCGATATGGAAAATAAAATACAACATATATCCGAGATACGATGGACAGGGAGATAATAATAAGAAAATACTGGAGGGAACTACACTAGCTGCGGGTCGGCTAGAACAATGCAGCTCACCTAGTCCAAGAGTCATCCATGCTGCTACGCCCAGTAGGCTGCTAGAGGTATATATACCTGTGCAACAAAAATGCACAGAAGTGTAGTATGAGTACGTAATCAACGTGTACTCAGTAAGTATCTCGCCTAATCCTGAAGGGGTAGAGACGAGTCAACTTTGACGCTCTCTAATGGTCCAATAATGATTCATCATGAATATGTATATATTAAACAATGGATTTATTTTATAAACATGTTTCTAATCCAAATAGAGGAAACAAGTAAACACATAATTCTTTCATAGGAAAATTTACAGAATTTCTCTTTAAATATAATCCAAATATTTTTCAGCCACAAAAGGGCAATAATAACTTAATTAATTTCAGGCAGCAACACAAGCATGCACAAATCACACCGAGGCGACGGCCCGATCCAACATAAATAAATGTACACTTGCCGAGGGTCGACGGCGCGCCTGTAGATGCATCTATTAATCTGCCAAGGCGTTCGGCCCGTTCCAAAATAAACAACACAGAAAGTGATCACTCAAGAAGTCAACCTGGAGAAATTATCCAAGAAAGCCAATTCTCTTTAATAATTTGAGAAAACAAAGCTTAAGCCTTTTTAGAAATCCATTTATTAATTTAATGTGATCTAAGCAATTCAAACATCAATGGGTTCATAATTAATTCAAATATAACATGTTTTTGGGTCCTAGACTACCCAAACAATAGCATAAAAGTATCTACGCACGGACTCTCGTCACCTCGTGCGTACGTATCCAACTCAAATAGGAGCACTTAACCAGTTTAACTCACCTATTGGGTAAATTCCCCCTCACAAGATTAGAAAGGAGATTCACCTCGCTACGAAGATCCACAACCGGCATTCTACATTCTTCCGAAGACTTTCACCAATGCGCAATGCTCCAAAACTAGCCAACGATCATATCAATCCATTAATACATGCTTAATTATACTTTACAACCCAATTTATAACAATTCCTAACCCCGAACGAAAAGTTGACAAAATTCCCTCAGGCCCACGTGCCCGGAATCCGAAATTTCTCGAAGATAAAGTTTACCCATGAACTCACGAACTCAAATATATGATTTTCTATTAATTCCATACTCAAAATCATGGTCAAAATCCAAGAACACTTATTTTCTAGGTCTTCCTCTAACCCTCAATTTTCTATCCATTTACATGCTAAAAATCCATACATAATCAATGTATTTAAGTCCTAATAGGTGGGGATAACATAACTTATCATTGATGATGAAACCCTCTCTTGGACTCCCCAAAAATCGCCCAAGCCATGAAAAATATGAGAGAAATGACCAAAATCCAATTTTTAAAACAACTCTCTGCCTCCAGCCTTTTCTGCACCTGCGGAAATTTTTCCGTTTTTGCGGTCAAAAGCCGTTTATGCAGTCCTGGGCTCATCCCCCTTTTCCGCTGCTGCGATACCCTATTCTGCAGATGCCATCCCGTTTTTGTGGAACCTTGACCGCATCTGAGGTCCACGAACCTTTGAACGAATCCACTTCTGCAGCTCCCTCAACCGCTTCTACGGGTCCGCTTCTGTGGTCCCATTTCCGCGGAAACGAAAACACTAGCAACCGAATCCTTCAGCCTTCTTCAAAATTCCATTTTTGATCCGTTAACCATCCGGAATCCACCCGAGGCCTCCCGGGACCTCAACCAATCCCAAAACACATTACGGACTTGCTCGAGGACTCAAATCACATCAAACAACGCTAAAATCATCAATCGACCTCCAATTCAAGCTTTATGAACTTTGAACTTTCCAACTTCTACTTCCGATGTTTAAACCTATCAAATCATGTCCGATTGACCTCAAATTTTTCACACAAGTCATATTTGACATTACGAACCTACTCCAACTTCCGAAATCGGATCCCGACCCCGATATCAAAAAGTCCACTTCTGGTCAAACTTCTCAAAAACCTTCAAATTTCTATCTTTAGCCAAATGGCTTCAAAATGACCTACGGACCTCCAAATTCACTTCTGATCGCGCTCCCGACTCCAGAATTACCATACGGAGATACTCCCAGTCTTGGAATCCCAAATGGACATCAATAACACTGAAATGCACTTTAAGCCAAACTTAAGAAATTTCTTCCAAAATGCTAACTTCCACAATAAGCGCCAAAATGCTCCCGGGTCATCCAAAACCTGATCCGGGCATACGCCCAAGTCCGATATCATCATACGAACCTACTAGAACCTTCAAATCCCAATTCCGAGGTCGTTTACTCAAAGATCCAATCCTAGTTCATTATTTCAACTTTAAGCTACTCGAATAAGAACTTTCATTTAAATTTAACTCCGATCTTCCTGAATTTGAATTCCGACCATGCGAAAAAGTCACAATACCTGAAATGAAGCTTCTCATGGCCTCAGACTACTAAACGACATGCTAGGGCACGAAATGACTGCTTGGGTCATTACATTGAAGGAAGTGAGTTTAACTATCATGAGGATGGTTATCTCTAAGTAAATGGCTTGAGCTGTCCTATGACTGGTATCGTACGAGGGGTGAATGTTAGTATTATGGATCATTGGGAATATGTCTTCTTATTTCGCACAATTGAGGGGAGTCCACTATCAACGATTAGATTTGCGAGGTCATGTGTTATACCAATTTTGGCCTGAGACATATTTATGTGGTATTGAAAGGTTTTCCAAAACTTGTATATGTTCAATAGCTGAGATTTAAATGAGATAGTGATGAGACTTGAGATATTCCGGCGTCCTTAATAATTCGGGGTCAAGGAAACATATTCAGTATACGCGTAGTGCATACGTTAATCACAACACTCGCGTGAGGCAGTCATCTTTTAATGTACAAGTGGCATGAAATTTCCTGCAATGGCTATTTAATTTATCCGGTACAGACTCAGTATGAGCAGTCGAACTGCAGATGGGTTGTTATGATGATGGTGATACTAGGAACATCTTGAGAAATTGTGATAGACTTTGGAGAAATACGTTCCATCAGCGCACACGTGCCACGTACTCCATTACAATTACTACTCTACTTAAAATGCCAGTTATGGATGGAGGAAAAGCGGGTAGATGGTGCCTAAGACGTGGAGGCCCGATCCATTGATGTATTTGCTATGGTATAGTTGAGGTCGCTACACTATATGGAGTCGTTACAAGTACGAACTCGAGTTATCCTAAAGGGACAATCTCCTTAACTTGATTCGGTTATGAGTATCGAGGCAAGTCCTCCTAATATGCTATACTCATGAGTGAGCTTCGTAATCCTGAAATTTACGTATGGGATTACTTTTGTTGGGAGGTTATATGGAGATAGCTATGTCTATCATTATGTGTTGGTCGCTAAAAGTAGTTGTGAGCCCAAAAGTGACTTTTGGTAATCATTTTGGTGAGTTTGATGTAATTTCAAAATAATTAATTTCAATTATGAATTATATGCCTACTGGTATAAGGGTTCATTATATGTGTGATTTTATTTGACGGAAATTATTTGAAAGAAGGAAGAAAGGAAATGAAAAATTTTAGTTGGCACCCTGTGCAAAATACTTGTGATTCATAGTTAAGCACGAGATCCTCACATTTTTATATGATATGAATTATGTAAACTGGGATACAAGTTGCGGTGGATGTTATATAAGGACAAGGTCCTTGTGGTGAAAAAAATCATGTGTTTAATTCTCCCTTTGTGAAATAAAAAAAAGTACTATAGTACTTATAGGGAGTCATGCCTACGAGGCTTATTTGAAAAATTCTTGTATGAATATCTCTGTGCATAATTTGCCAATTTTGTATTGTAACTATTGAGTTTAGCCCAAAAGATAAGTGCCCATGTGGCGTTAAATGCAACTCGTTAATTTAGGTAATTAATTACGAGGTCTTCATGCCTCGTTGTTAGAAAATGAAGGTTTGAAACGAGATTTTTGTGTGCATGAGATTAATTGGCGATTTGTAATCGATTATGAACAACTATTAAGACCGGAGATATGGTTATGGTCATACATATGATAATGTCACGGTTGTAATGCGGAGATTTGTATTATTCATATATATATTGTGTTTATTTTGCTGAGTTGTGGATGTGTTATTAAGAGTTGTTTTGGTTTTACTCTGACAGTTGGATAGGCCCAATTACAGGGGAGACACTACCAAAATTTCTGAAAATTTTGGGAGTCAGATAAAAATTTAGGGTATGGAGATGTGCAAAGAAAGAGATAAGTTACATTATGTGTTTGAGGACAGACTCTACTTCTTATTTGAGGATGAATGACCCTAAGTGGGGGAGAATGTAACAATTGTTAAGTGCTAATAAAAAGTTGATGCATGCGTAGGCATGAGTTGCTATAGCCAGAGGAGACTAATATCGTGTGATGATGTGAAAATCAGACCTTTTGAAAAGGATCGGAGTATAAGAAATTTGGTCTTAAAGTTTCAAAAAAATATGGAGGAAAGGAATAATCTCAATTGATATGGTATTATCACGGTAATTTGGGATCAACCGAGAGTATTGGTGTAAAAATAAAATTATCAAGTTGGTAACCTCGGAATAATTCTTAGTACGTTCGAGGACGAACGTTTGTTTAAGAGGTGGAGGATGTAACGACCCAAATTTTTGTTCTAAGAATTCGCATTTCCGTTCAACGGCTTAAGACCTTGAGAAGCTTTGTAATATGCATCACGACCCACATGTATGGTCGAGTTTGGTATTCGTAAGATTCGGAGTTAAATTTAAAGAGGAAAA
>MU760727.1:9231-31041 GCA_026770625.1 Nicotiana glauca
CTTCTATAAATAGAAGAGTTTTCAGTTCATTATGTACATCAGTTTGAATTCGAATAATATATCAGTCTCTCTCTATACTTGTCTTTACATTACAGTCTTTATTTTATAACAGTTCTCACTTTTGAGTAATATGTGTCATCATGGGACAATAAAGGGGCATATTAGTCAGGACACTCAAAATTTCATATAGTAGCTACAGTAAACCAACCATACAAATACCCTCGAACTACCTGAAATGACGATGATACCCTCGACTTGCCAGGCAGAGATGTCGTCCAGCTGCCTGTTAACTCCCTCTTATTAAATAGGAGAATGTATCTTTTAGCCCATAGCGTACGCAGAATTTTGAATAAGAAGTGTCACCATTTAAACAAATAAAAAGTTGATGTAAATTTGTACATACAAAAATAAAACCACAAAAAAAAAAAAGAAAAAAAAAATATCCTTTTATTTTTTTAAATAATTTACGGTCTCTAGCATTTGCAATTGTGGCTTATGACCCACTGATTTAGTGTTTTCATAATGCCAAAGAGATCTGCGGTTCAAACCCCTTCAGGCACATATATTTTGTGGATGGGCACAAAAGTATAAAACAAAAAAGTGGCTAAAGGTTTGAACACGCGACCTCACGCAAAATATTTCGATCTCTGACCGCATGAGCTACACGGATTAAACTACCAGAAGGTGTCATTTTATTATTTATTTTATTGTTGTGTTTCTACATTTGAATTATATATACATAATTAGTAGAATAATTCAACAAAGCGGTGGCATGTGACACCGCTTCGGCTAAGGTAGATCCGCCCCTGCTTTTGGCAATTATTGAGTTAAAGAACTGAAATATGATTTGCTCCCTCAGTTTCAATTTAGATGACACACTTTCCTTTTAGTTCGTTCCAAAAAGAATGACGCATTTTTTAAAAGGCAGAATGGCCTAAATGACACCTATACTTGTGCCACTTTGTCATGCCGGTCCCTCTACTTTATATGTTTTCATCCAGACATTTCTACTTGATCAAAACTTATATTTTAAATTACTCTGACCGTTGACCAAGCGCATGTGGCGTTTATTTGCTGAATCAAATGAAGTGCGTGGTCACACGCTTTTAAAAGCGGGTGAATACACTATGTTTGATAAAAAAAAAAAATACTAAAATCAAAAGAAACAAAAAGACCTCAAAGGCTTATTATGTCAACCATTAGTGATTCTCTTGGGAGTAGTTAATTAACTTATCTCCATACAAACTAAAGCGAAAATTTTCTTCCCCAGATCTGCACAAAGAACAAATATGTTAACTATTGTCAAAGTAATATAGAAACATCAGAATTAGAAGAAAGAGTACATATTCAAGAGAAATCAAATTCTGGCCAAACGTTTTGCCAAGATCTGGTAGTTCGCCTTAATTTATTTGGGATCTAATAACATAAAAGAAAGAGCAGAAGTCGCCGGCCAGTGTTGTGGTGGAACGAAGGTCCCGAAAAAGTTATATTTTCAGCCATATCTAATTTATTTAGCTAGGTCCAGACCTGTAAAAAAACTAACAAATAGTTAGAGAAAATAAAACAGGGGGAAGGGAAGATGAAGAAAAGAAACGACAGAGATCGGGAGTGAAGCAACAGTCACCGGATTCTGAGGTGGGGGTGAGTTTAATTGTGTTCGAGCTCCCAAGAAAAGTTTTATGCTTGGGAAAAATCATGATCTGATTTTGTACATTTCGTAATGGGTTTTATAGGAATTGTAGGAAGAAAAAAAGAGACAGTATGATTGCTCATCATGGGAGAAGCCATGAAAGGTGTTGGGTTAAGCTTGAAAGATGAAGAACAGATGAAGAATTGGTTTGGGGTGGGGGGAGGTTAATAATCATTTCCCGTTTTACTTTCTTACGTGTCCATAATAAATGACCTGGATCCTAAGTGGATTAATTTTCTTGACGTGGCGTTCTACGTGTAGGAGACGTACTGACAGCCTCATGTCATATATAAGTATTTAATTGACAAATTGTTAAGTTTAGGGACCGACATGATAAAATGGCACAAGTATAGGTGTCATTTAGGCTATTCTGCCTTTTTAAAAATTGGAAGTAACTCAACTTTAAATTTTTTATTTTACTCATTTTACCCTTATTGAGAAGCTTTTATAACAACACAAATGTCATGGCGCCATAATAAGCTTTTAAGATCATAAATTTCAAAAGTCTCCCTCTTTTCTCTTAAACTTCGTGTCAAATCAAATTACCCCACATGTGGAGTAATTACATTTCCTTTGTATATATTTCAGCTAACCCGCACATGATCTCCAAAACAGAGTAAAGCAAAAAATGGAAAACAAACTAAGACAACTACTAAAAGTTGATACGTGTACTTCTGCAACTACCAGGAGCCGATATGCCCGTATTTGTAATGATGTATCACTAAAAAAAGCCACTCAAAATCGCATACACATAGGTTCTCATAAACAAGTCTTGTTGAATGAGGGATTGGATCTTCTTTGCACTAAATACGGTCGATTTGGACTACTACCTGGAATTGTCAATACACTCTCACACCCCCTTTATCTTCTATACCAATCACCTCCCTAGATCCATCTTAATCTCAACAAATTCTGGCTACCACTTAGCAGGAATGGAAAAACCCTACTAGTAGTTGTAGGAATTTTTACATTCCTATACCACATAGAAAACTTTTTTACCCTACATGTTTAAGGTTTGAGTAAATTACACTTAGTATATCAAATTACCAATCATATACCATACTTAATTAAGGGTCTAACTAATGAACAATTTTTACTCCTTAATTAAAGGTATGTATATATCCCACGTTTCTCTCTCCTAACCCTATACCCTCTTCTGTAACCAAACAAAATTCCAAATCGATATTCTCATTCTCGCCGAATACTGAAACGTGACAAAGAGCAGAAGATTAGCTGAAAAACAATAGAAAAAATTAATTCTTTGTTTATCTGCTAACGCCAGAATGTAGATATAGACCTGATTGTCTAATTTGGACAATGACCCCCTTAACATGAAAATGTTCATGCCAGACGTGGGGCCAAGCATGGAAGAAACTCATTAACGCTTGGTACTTTTTCAATACTTAAACTAATTTGTAATTTATTTGTAGATGTTTTGTAGAAAATTTGTAGATGAAGAGAAAATTTTATAGTCTAACATTTTTTTTCAACATAGATTATAGTTTAATTGTAGTATAAATATAGTAATTTTATAAATACCCTTCAAAACAATACTGCTTTATACATACGTAAACTGATTTGTAGTTTATTTGTAGATTTTTTGTAGAAAATTTGTAGATGAGGAGAAAATTTTGTAGTCAATATTTTTTTTCAACATAGATTGCAATTTAATTGTAGTACAAATGTAGTAACTTTTAGATACCCTTAAAACAATATTGATTTATACATACTTAAACTGATTTGTAGTTTATTTGTAGATTTTTTGTAGAAAATTTATTGACCCAAGCAGCTGCGCATCAGCTCACTCCCGTCAAGAACAAGAGCTCCTCCCTTTCCCTCATGGAAACCAGCCAACTTCAGCCATGAAAAACCCCATGAAAAACCTCCAACTTATCCTTAAAATCAGCCAAAAATCACAAACAAAAAGCAACTAAATTCCAATGAAAATCAATCCAAAACAGGAGCTCAAACGCAACAAAAATCCAGCGAAAACAGCCCAAAAAATTAGAGAAAATCAGCATCAAACTCAGCATTTACTCGACAGTATTGATTTTTGATGAACTTTTTGTTGGGATCAATGACGGAGAGTTGATATCTCATTTGGAGATGGACGCATAGATTTTTGCTGAATTTTCAGTTAGTAGTAGGGATAAATCTGATGTAAATATGAAAAAATATTTAGTCCCAAATTTGTAGGCGCCTAATTTGGAAGGAATAAGCTATTCAAATATTTATCCCAGATTTGTAAGCGCCTAATTTGGAAGGAATCAACTCTTAATATTGGATATTTAATGAATGATATAAATTTTGTAGGAAAAATATAAACATGGGGGGTAATAATGGAAATATGCACATTTTTGGTAATAAGGTTTTATATATGGTATAGATAGGAAAAAACCTCTTTTAACAAACCTGATACTACTGGCCTCAACTCAGTTAATGTCAGTCCATTTTCTTTTTTAAGCGACCATAATGCCTCTTTGGTTTCTGATAGGGATGGTCTTATAAGCCCAACACTAACTCCACTATGTCTCCATCTTCCAACCCAGTCAAAGCACTTCCATCTGAACCCAAACATCAACTATATCACATTCCCTTATAGCAACCCATTAATACCCAACCCACTATTTTAGCACTAGGGGCCCACATAATAAATACATGCACTAAAGATATAGTAAAAATTACAGCTCCGCACACTATTTCCAACATGGATGCTGAAAATTACCTCACCTCACCCCGTTACCAACTAGGCCATACAGCTGGCTAAGTAACTAGTCAAACTACTACCATGCATGATACCTCACCAAATAATTCAGATGCCTACTCTACTCACTCAATCTCTACAAATCTTTCTGCCGTCTCTATGCAAGCCTCTCTCCCTCGATCCATCAAACAACAAATTTCTTCTATTTCCCATACATATGCTTCCCCCTACTATGGAACACCTTGATTTATGTTCATGTCAATCTCCCACTAAAATTTGCACCCTTACCCAATCTACTCTCAGCAATACGATGCAATAAAACTCACAACCGACAACCCCATCCAGTACTAAAGACCCTTAACTACCAAGTCCATACCCCAACTCCTGTATCTCCACTTCTATATTACCAAACACTAATACTAATAATAATGCAACGTCCACCTTTCTAGGGAATCGCTGAAACACCTATATCTGAGAAAGATTCCAATCCAACAACAACTTTTTTATCTCCCCTACTCATCATGAACGGCCCTCCACATCCAACACCAACGGCACCACTCATTTATACATCCCAAATACCACAACTGGACTATCCACTTTAGTGGGCCTCTAGGGATATGCCTTGACCTTCAGCATAGAACTTGTATACAGTCGAGATTGTATGCCTTCGATCTATATACTCGAGGGGTTGTTCGAAGTTTGAGTTTAGGCAAGATCGAGTTCGAGCTCGAGGGACCAGACCCGAGTTTAAAGACAGAGCACGATACATATCGAGGTCGAGTGTATCGACACCCTAAAATAGTATAGTTATGGACTTGTAACAGAATGGGCTATATTCTTGCCACGTCCCCAGAATCACAATGCAAATCGCGGAATAGGATTGTACTATTCCGTACTAGGCAATTAGATAGTTGTACCAAGAATATTCCTTACTGTAAATAGAAATATACCTTATTTAGGGGTTCCCCTATTATATAAAGGGGACCCCATTCATTTGTAAGATGACCTTATCATTGACAAGAATATACTATCCTACTTTTCTCTGTTACTGTTCATCAGAAGCATCCTTTACATTTACTGTTCTTAGTCCATCTTGAGGTGATTAAGCTCGAGGTCACTACTGCTGAGTAACATTGGTTTGATTTACTTGTTTCTTTCATTTCTACTTCATATTTCTTGATTACTAATTGTTATTGAACTAAATTATATATCATTAAAATCACAAATCAAATTTAATTATTACTCGTATTTTCGAGGTAAACACTTTGGAACCCACTGTGGGGCTAAAGATAATAGTGATTACTGATTCTCATTACACGCGTTATTTTTACACTTTTTCTTGTCAAGAATTTTTTATTCTCAGGTTGAAACATATCTAGCTCACAAAATACACATGTTCATGACAACGAAGGTCTTGGAGAAACAACAAAGTAGTGGTCGGTGTACCACCGATAGACCTATGGGAAGTGCCAAAAGCGGAACCAGTTGATGTTAGTTCGTGCACTACCTTGAATGCAAACCTAGGCACTAACCCAGGAGGGAATATACGCATGGAAGCCCAATAATGGGGCCAAGGAGCACCAGGAATAGGAGATGAGGGAGTCAGCCTCCAAGTGGTATTAGAGATGCTGCAAGCTCAGCAAATCGTCATCGTCCAACTTCAGAGTCAGAATAAAACTCCAAATACAGCCGAACCAGTAAATTCTCGATGTACTGAACCGGTGCTGGAAAGGCCAGATGACAGCAGCTCTGGGACTAACCCCACGATTATGAGAATGCTCGAAGAGCTTACTAAGAGGATCTAGTCCGGACAAAAGAAAATTAAAGACAATGATAAGAAGGTAGAAAATTATTACTCTCTTGTAGACCAGATACCGAGAGCACCTCCAGTTTTGAAAGGTTTAGACACCAAAAAGTTCATACAAAAACCATTCCCTCAAAGCGCGGCACCAATGCCCATTCCCAAAAAGTTTCGCATGCCTAATATATCCAAATACAACCGAACAACCGACCTCAACGAGCATATTACTTCATACACTTGTGGAATTAAAGGAAATGATTTGAATGACGATAAGATCGAATCAGTATTGTTAAAAAAGTTTGGAGAAACGTTATCAAAGGGAGCTATGATTTGGTACCATCACTTAGCTCCTAACTTTACTGGCTCGTTTGATATGTTAGGAGATGCCTTTGTGAAAGTACACATCAGGTCCATAAAGGTGGCCACGAGAAAATCAAACATCTTCAAGATAAAACAAAAGAACGACGAGATATTAAGGGAGTTTGTGTCCAGGCTTTAGATGGAAAGAATGGAATTACCGTCAGTCTCCGATGACTGGGCAGTACATGACTTTATGCAGGGTTTGAACGTGTGGAGTTCGATTGTATCGCAGCAGATAAAACAGAACTTGATCGAATATCCAAATGTGACATGGTCATACGTGCACAACTGTTACCAGTCAAAAATCAGGGTCGAGGATGACCAGTTAGGAACCCCCTCGGGCTCAATTCATCCTAACATATTCACGGCCAAGCCCTCAAGGGAACAGAAAGGGAATCAAGATCAAACAAGGAGTGAACCATATGTCGATCGAAGGAAAAATGGCTCGAGTCGGAATGCTTCTTGAAATGATCAGAGAAATGATCAAGGTCAAAGTTCTCGGGGACTTATGAGTAAAAGCGGATTCGATAATCATATCGATCCTGCAGAGGCACCTCAATTATTGGAGTACAACTTCAGCGTAGATACAATAGGGATTGTGTCAGCTATTGGAAGAATTAAAGATACCAAATGGCCCAGGATTATACAGACCGATCCTTCTCAAAGAAACCCGAACTTGATGTGCAAGTATCATGGCACGCATGGTCATAGAACAGAAGATTGCAGGCAGCTAAGGGAAGAAGTGGCTCGGTTATTCAACGAAGGCTACCTTCGAGAATTCCTAAATGATAGGGCTAAGAATCACTTCAGGGAGAGAGATGCAAGGCAAAATAAGCAAGAAGAACCACAACATGTAATCCGCATGATATTTGGCAGAGTCGATGTCCCTCCTCAATGACCTGTATTCAAACACACCAAAGTATCAATCACCAAAGAAAAACAAAGCTATATGCCAGAGGACGTCTTATCATTCTGTGATGAGGAAGTAGAAGGTGTATCTCTAGCTCACAACGATGCCTTGGTAATCTCTATCCTTTTAAATAAAATTCAAGTTAAACGTGTTTTAGTAGATCCACGTAGCTCAGCGAACATAATCAAATCGAGGTTCATGGATTAACTCGGCGTACAAGATTAGATTGTATCTGCATCTCTGGTTCTAAATGGGTTAAACATCGCAAGTGAAACAATAAAGGGAGAGATTATCTTGCCAGTAAACGTAGCTGGGACCATACAAGACACTAAATTCCATGTCATCGAAGGTGACATGAGGTATAACGCAGTCCTCGAGAAACCATGGATACATACATGAGGGCAATGCCTTCAATTCTTCACCCGATGATGAAGTTCCCAATAGAAGAATGAGTGAAAACAGTCTACGGAGAGCAACATGCTGCAAAAGAGATGTTTGCAATCGAGGAAGTGGTGCCGATACCAAAACTTTTGACCTCAGAGAAATCGAGCACCGAAGCTAAGTAGGCGGCAAAATAGCAATCACCGCCCCCAGCCTCGACGAAATCGGAGCAACAGGTAATCAAAGATAAATATGAGGATTTCCTTACTCCTCGAACCTTCGTCGTTCTCGAAGAGTCTGATGTAACCAAACCAACTGTCGAGGAGCTAGAGCAGGTCATTTTGATCTAATACTTGCCCGAGAGGAAGGTATACCTAGGAACGGGATTGACCCTCGAACTCAGGAAAAAACTAATTCAATTTCTTATTGTTAATATGGATTGCTTTTCTTGGTCCATTTATATACGATAGGGATTCCACGGAAAATCACCACGCATTGGCTAAGCACCGACCCCAGGTTCAAATCGGTGAAGCAAAAAAGGAGGCTTCGGTCTAAGGTAAAGCATGCTTTCATAAAAGACGAGGTAACCAAACTTCTTAAAATATTATCCATCGGGATGCAAAGTACCCCGACTGTTTAGCCAACGTAGTTGTAGTTCCTGAAAAAGGAAACAAACTTAGAATGTGTGTAGACTATAAGGACTTGAACAAATCATGTACGAAATATTCTTTCCTATTGCCAAACATCAATCGTATGATCGATGTCGTGGCTAGCCACGAGACCCTAACTTTTCTCGATGCCTACTCTGGGTATAATCAAATTCAGATGAACCCGGAGGACCAGGAAAACACTTCGTTTATTACTAAATTTGGAACTTATTGTTACAACGCAATGCCCTTCGAGCTAAAAAACGCGGGAGCTACATACCAACGCCTAGTTAGCAAAATATTCGAAGAACAAATAGGTAAAACAATGGAAGTCTATATCAATGATATGTTGGTTAAGTCCCTGCGTGCAGAGGACTACTTAGCTCATTTGCAGGAAACATTTAAAATTTTGAGGAAATACAACATGAAGTTTAACCCGGAGGAATGTGCCTTCGGAGTTGGCTCGGGTAAGTTCCTCAGCTTTATGGTATCAAATCAGGGTATCGAAATCAACCCGATAAGATCAAGGCTAGAGAAGATATTACGATCACGGATAGTGTGAAGTTTGTGCAAAGGCTAACAAGACTAATAGCTGATTTGGGTCGATTCATATCGAGGTTGCCGGATCAGAGTCACCATTTCTTTTCCTTGCTCAAAAAGAAAAAGGTTTTCGCATGGATCTCGGAATTCCAGCAAGCCTTAGAAGAATTAAAGAGATATATGTTGAGCTCTCCTTTGCTTCACACTCGAAGGTAGATGAAAAACTTTACTTATACTTGGCAGTGTCCGAGATAGCGGTAAGTGGGGTACTAGTTCTAGAAGAGCAAGGTATTCCCTGTTATTTACGTAAGCCGAACTCTAGGAGATACTGAGACTAGGTACCCTCACTTAGAAAGCCAAAACCATATTCAATGTCATACTATATGTGTATTAACCACTTACCCCCTTTGAAATTTCTTGCATAAGCTCGAGCTATCGGGCTGATTGGCCAAATGGGTCATCGAACTTAGCGGGTACGATATAGAATATCAAACCCGAACAACCATCAGTTCTCAAATCCTAGCTGACTTCGTGGTCGATTTTACTCCGACCCTCATACCCGAAGTGGAGAAAGAACTCTTGCTAAGTTCGGGTACATCATCGGGGGTATTTACCCTTTTCACAGACGGTGCTCTAATGTTAAGGGGTCCGGGCTTAGCATTGTCTTGAAGCCACCTACGGGTGATACCATTAGACAATCTATCGAAACTTCTAGATTGACTAAAAATAAGGTCGAGTATGAGGCCATGATTGCAGGTCTCGAGCTAGCTAAAAGCTTGGGAGCAGAAGTCATCGAAGCCAAGTGCGATTCTCTATTGGTGGTAAACCAAGTAAATAAAAGTTTCGAAGTTTGAGAGGATAGAATGCAGTGGTACTTGGATAAACTACAGGTAAATGTGTACCGCTTTAAGGAGTGGATGCTGGAACATGTGCCTCGGGGAAAAAATAGCGAGGCCGATGCACTTGCTAATCTGGGATACTTGATCGAAGAAGATGACATCATCTCGGGGACTGTGGTCCAGGTATCGAGGTCTGTGGTTGAAGAGGGTCATGCCGAGATAAATTCAACAAGTTTGACATGGGACCGGAGAAATAAGTAATTTGACTATTTGAAGAGAGGAAAACTCCCATCGGACCACAAATCGAGGGCCCTACGAACCAAGGCCGCTAGGTTTGCATTAGATGAAAATGGAACATTGTTCCGGAGAACCTTCGATGGGCCATTGGCGGTATATTTGGGGCTAGGGGACACCGATTATATTCTACGAGAAATCCATGAAGGCACTTGTGGAAACCATTCCGGTGCCGATTCTTTGGTCCGCAAAATTACTAGAGCAGGATATTACTGGGACAGTATGGAAAAAGATACTGAGGAATTTGTCAGAAAATGTGATAAGTGCCAACGATTTGCACCGATGATCCACCAGCCTAGAGAATAGCTCCATTCGGTCCTATCCCCGTGACCTTTTATGAAATGGGAAATGGACATAGCCGGACCCCTACCAATGGCCCCAGGTGAAGCTAAGTTTAGTTTGTTTATGACTAATTATTTTTTCTAAGTGGGTAGAAGCACATGTCTTCGAGAAGGTCCGAGAAAAAGAAGTTATTAACTTCGTTTGGGACCACATAATATGTCGATTCGGGATACCTGCCAAGATTGTATGTGACAACGGAAAATAATTCATTGGTAGCAAGGTGATGGAGTTCCTCGAAGCATAACAAATAAAGAGGATTTTATCGACACCGTACCACCTAACTGGAAATGGACAGGCCGAGTCAACAAATAAAACTATCATTCAAAATTTGAAGAAGAGATTGGACGATGCAAAAGGGAAATGGAGAGAGGTCCTACCTGAGGTCCTTTGGGCATATCGAACAACATCGAAGTCCAGAATGGGGGCTACCCCGCTTTCTTTAGTATATGGCTCTGAGACCCTCATCTTTGTCGAAGTCGGAGAACCCAGCGCCAGGTTTTGACATGCATCGGAAGAGTCAAATCATGAGGCCATGAATTCTAGCCTCGAGCTACTAGATGAAAAATGAGAAGTAGCACTTGTTCGTATGGCCGTGCAAAATCAAAGGATCGAACGATACTACAATAGAAAGACCAACCTTCAACACTTTGGAATTGGGGACTTAGTTCTATGGAAAGTTACCCTCAATACTCGAGACCCAAATAAAGGGAATCCAGGCCCGAATTGGGAAGGACCATACCAAGTCCTCGGTTTTGTCGGCAAAGGATCTTACAACTTAGCACAATGGAAGTTGAACAACTACCAAATAATTTCAACGTATCATTACTCAAACGATACAACTGCTAAGGTATGGCTTTATCCTTTTTGTCAATTTAAGTTTAAAACTAAGTCGTTGCAGATTTTCGATCGAAGATATCGAAGACACCCTTTTTGCACGAAGGCCTTAGGTTTTAAAGCATGCGTTGTACTTTTTTTCCCTTAAATCGTATTTTGTCCCAAATGGGTTTTACCGGCAAGGTTTTTAATGAGGCAACAACTATATGCTACCTAGGGAGAACTCAACAATATCCAAGGCTTCTTTTTAATCAACCTCAAATACTAGAGGGTATCACCCTCGGAGGTCATAATTTTGAGGAAAATACTTCACGCCTAAGTGGGCCTTGATAGGAAAAAAATTTAATGGGCCAAACGGTCAGATGAACCGTGTCCATATAGAATAGCCGAGCCCCGACGGCGAAACATGTACGCATGTATCAATTATTTGAAGAAGTATTCTGTTTATAGCAAAAATACTTTGTGTCTCAAAGAAGTCTACTATTATGAGAGCTCTACACTTATAATCCTACAGGAACGGCTTAAGAGCCAAATCACACACGCACCCATGAATACTCGGGGACTATCGATGTACCTGGGGACTGCCATCGACAATTAGCACATCTGAGTCATCGAAAACTCGGGCTCATAAGACCTCAAAGAGGCATCCCCTCGGAACAAAGGCCAAGGCCAATATACTGGGGGACTAACTTTTCGAACAAGTCCAAAAAATTATTGGGAAATAAGTCCAAGTGACATACCCGAAGACTACGGTCATATAAAAGACTATGGCTGAAATAATGCGGCTTGGAGCGTCCAAATTCCGCCATAAAGTAAAGTCCTTTAAACACTTTGAAAAAACTGGTTAAATCAGGCTACCCTCGGAAAAAGCAAAAGGGCTTCGATTAATTTAGCCCTAGAATAACTTAAAGGCTTCGATAACATCATCCTTCGAAAAAACAACAACAACAACAATAACCTAGTAGAATCCCACAAGAGGTGTCTGAGGAGGGTAGTGTGTACGCAGACTAGAGAGGTTGTTTTCGAAAGACCCTCGGCTCAAGAAAATAAAAAGACAAAAGGAGAGAATCCTAGATTCACAGCCTTCGAAAAAACCACAAGAGGTATTAGATTATGTTTACACAAACAAATTTCTAATAAGGTTCCGATGCATCGAACCTTCAGAATACCCAATGGGTATGAAAAACACATGCTAAGGTATAATTAAATTATTACTAAGTCTTTTAGCCAAAAAGAGGAAAAAATTTTATAGCTTCTCTATAGGCCGAATCGGCCCAACTTAAAGAGCCTAAAGGCCGATATATAAGAGCCTAAGTGCCAACTTAAATATCTTAAGGTCTAACTTAAGAAGGCTTAAGGACCAAAACACGTAGAGTATGAGACCTTGTTATCACTCAACTCGGACTGGAGAGTCCTGACATCCCGAGCTCATATCGAATCAATTTAAACTTAGCTCAAGGACTAATGAAAGCTTAAGGGGTGTTATATTGATCAATAAAAACCTAAGGGTTCATTATGTTCTAAGTCCAAACGAATACCCGGACTAATCATTTGAGCTGTACAATTGAAATCCTCCACAAAAATAAAATTCAACAAAAATTGAGGGTAGAGCAAAAAGGTCCTTTATATTCACAAAGGATGTTTTACAAAAATATATTTACAACTCACACAAGGGGACCTTACACAAAAAAGAAAAAAAGAGAACCTAATCTATATTAGGGTTACGTCCCTGGAAGCAGCTTCCTCAGGAACCGCACCCTCGATAGCTTTATCTTCGAGAGCCTCGTGTTCCTCGGGAACACCTTCCTCACCTTCCCCACCCTCGGAGCCGCTCACAACATCTTCGTCATCAGAAGAGATAAGAAACCTGGCATCAGTTTCCCACGCCATTGCTTCGGCTATCTCTTTAGTATGGTCGAACCCTCGTGCGTGGATTTCTTCGAGAGTCTCCCTCCGGGCTTGATACTTGGCCAAATCATTATTCTGTTTTTATCGGTCGGAGGCCTCCCTCGAATCTGCTTGAACACCCGCGGCATCTTTAAGGACACGGTAATGGTCTTGTCAGTCGTGGACTTCGTCTTCTCAACTTTAGCCTTATCTTGTGCAGCTTCAGCCCGGGCCCTAGCAAGCTCCGCCTCTAACTCCTCGATTTTCCTAGTCTAGGCTAGACCCTTCACTTTAATACCTCGAAGTTAAGTTTCAGCCGAATTCAGTTGGACTGTAATAGCTTCCTATCGGTAGCTAGTTCATCCATGTTCTTTTTCCACCTACGGCAATCAGCCTTAACTTGATCAACCTCTCTCTGAAGCTGCCCAATCATCTCCAACTTCTATTGCAGCTGAGACATCGAAGTATTAGCCTCTGAGGTAAGATCAAGAAGACCATACTCTATTAAAATCACAGTTACCTGCTCATCCAGCTCAGTCTCGTTTTTTCGAGCCTTGGCCGACTCATACTGAAGGTCCTTAAGCTCTTCCTTCTTCTGGCCAAAGAGGAGCCTCATGGCTTTCTTTTAACCTGAAACCCTCCTGAGATCAACTTCACAATGCTTAGCTCAGCTTTAAACTTGACATGGCCTATACATGAAATGAAGATATGTCAGTCAAAGGAAAGGAAGGGAGGAGGAAGTTACAACAATGAAAGTTAGCATTTACTTGAGAAAGGAGACGTTGAGCCTGTTCGAAAAGGGTGGATGCATCGTTAAGGTCAGCAACATCGTCAACCCCGGTGAAAAGTCCCAAAAGGGATCTTTTTCGAGGACCTTGCTCGGATTAGGGGTATGCAAAGCCCGAGCATCCTTTATTGTCTCCTCGGAGTAAGCTGGTAGAGAAAGTTAATGGCCCATTGTCATGGTCCAGAGCTCCTCTCTCGGGGCACTCTGGCTAGTTTCAGCCCTCTCAGCGTTTATCCCCTTCGGTGTATTTGTTGAAGAAGGAGGTACAATCTCAATATTGGGGGACTTAAGGGCTTTTCCTGAGTCTCTATTTGAAGTTCCTTCATAGAGTGGCAAGGCATTGGGCTAGGAGGCATCGACGACCTCGAGTGGTTTTCTAGTTCGAGGTACCAGCGCCGATTCTCCACCATCGTCCTCTTCATCTTCCGAGTGTTGAATGGTTGAATCCAAGTCCACATGAATAAGTCTTCTCCTCGGCTTTCGGGCAGGTGCCGCCTCATCTTGGGGATCTTCGAGCTTCGAAGACTTCTTTCTTTTATTGTCTTTTCCCAATTTTGGGGTTAAGGACGCAGTCTTTTCTCCAGGCGGAGCTGACCTCATTTCGAATACATCTTCGATGCCTGCACAAATAAATGTGAATAAGGTGACACCACCACCAAATGAAAAATATTTGGAACTTGGGAAGGGAATTTACCATTATGTTTGGCTGCCCACTTACCCCTCGATAATTTATGCCATTTGCGCTCATCGTAGGAGGAGGTGGCAGCTAACTTTCAGACCCAGTCCTCGAGGATATGGACCACGCGGGGCACCCAGGCAGTGGCTACAAAAAGGGTAATGGCATTATGAAATGTGAAAGCAGAATATGAATAGATACTAGGAAGAGGAATTCCACTTACAATTAAAATTCCATCTCTCCAGGAACGACATTTTGTCCCTGGGATGACATCCGAAGTCCTTACTCTCACGAACCGGCTTATCCAGCCTGGATCCTTGGCTTCGTCATTATTATAAAAGAAGGCGTTGTTTGTGCAATGTTGCAACTTGACAAGCCCTTGAAATAGTTGGGGCAGATACAATCAAATCAGGTGGTTGAGGGTGACTTCCAACCCCTCGGCCTTTTCGGAAAAGTACCACAGCATGATCACGATGCGCCAAAAAGAGAGGTGAATTTGGCCGAGGGTGACTTCGTATGTTTTGCAGAAGTCGATCACCACCGGATCAAGGGGACTCAGTGTAAAAGGGTAAGTGTAAACACATAAAAACCACTTTGTGTGGGAAGTAACGCTTTCCTCGGGGCTCGGAATTGAACCAGGACCTCGTCTTCCCAGCCGCAGTCCTTCTTTATTGCTTAGAGGTTCTTCTTCGATATCAAACTGAGATATCGAGATGCATGCTCGCATCATCCTAAGACATCTGAGGGATTTCATACTGAAGTCTTTCTTAATTACACAAGGGCCGGGGGTGGTTTCTTCAAGAGTCAGTAGCACCACCATTTTGGCCGGCTAAGAGGTAGAAAAAGTCGATGCTTTATCTTTTTTGGTGACCTTTTTGGAAGTTTTAGCCATGATTTTAAGCTAAAGAATACAGACTGTATCGAAATGTGGTGTTTTTACAAGAACCTGGCATTTTTCGATGCTTAAAGAGGAGGTGGAAATAGATGATTATAGAAAGAGATGAAGAAGGGAAAGATGTAATGAAAGAGTATAGTTCTTTACTCAAAGGAATAACCTCATATTTATAGAAGGGCAACAACGGTTCGGCGGCACTGTTGGCCGACCAGTACTAGCGTGCATTCAATGTTTTGGGAAAGTGGACCGACAGAACGTTTTAGTCATTTCAAGCACCTACATCACGGAAATGACATCATCGCTAAATGTGAAAATGAGGATCAAATTGTTTCTTATCATCTTACTCTAAGAAACGCGGGGACTATATGTATACGGTCAAGATCATATGCCTTCGATCTATATACTCGAGGGTTTGTCCGAAGTCTGAGTCCAAGCAAGATCGAGTTCGAGCTCGAGGAACCAGACTAGAGTTCGAAGACAGAGCATGAAACATATCGAGGTCGAGTGTACTCGACCCCGAAATAGTACCTCTATGAACTTGTAATAGAATAGGCTATGATTGTACTATTCTGTACTAGGCGGTTAGACATCTGTACCATGAATATTCCTTACTGTAAATAGAAATATACCTTATTTAGGGGTTCCCCTATTATATAAAGGGGATCTCAATCATTTGTAAGATGACCTTCTCATTGACATGAATATACTATCCTACTTTTCTCTCTTACTCTTCAATAGAAGCATCCTTTACATTTACTGTTCTTATTTTACTGTTCTTAGTCCATCTCGAGGTCATTAAGCTCAAGGTCACTACTGCTGAGTAACTTTGGTTTGATTCACTTGTTTCTTTCATTTCTAATTCATATTTCTTGATTACTAATTGGTATTGAACTAAATCAAATATATTTAAAACCATAAATCTAATTTAATTTTTACTCGTATTTTCAAGATAAACAGAACTCAACAACCAGAAAGTAGTTCTCCTTGTCCAAAACCCAACACATTTAGTGGAGATAGTAACCGAGGGGATGCACTTGGCTATGGAGGCTTATTCTTAGATTAAGTGGTACTCGACATAAACGCCTATACTGATCGACCATCATCAACCATCCTCATCGCGTGGATTTACCCTATGAACCCTTCAACCTAACACCTAAAACAAATAATGGAGCTCATATATTTCTACCCACCACATCACACGGGGACAATTTAAGCCTCCAAGTTCAAACACATGAACTCTTTTGCCTAACCACAAACTTACCCGTCGCCGACCAAACCTTATGATCCTCTCCCTCCTACGAACAGTCCCTTACCCACTCCCTTACCAAATGCACTAAATGACTAGACTCGCCTAGAGATAGCACAAACAATGGCGGAATGAGGGAAACAAGGAAAACATTTTTATGGCTAAAGGGTATCTAGCTCTACAACCTCAAAGAGCAGTATGTAAAAAACTCATACTCAAATGCCCTCCCGAACTAGAAACATGCAGCATGAACTTCAAGACATACCGACCAAGAAGCGAGGAAATATGCTATGGTCATAATTCCGATGCTTCGGCAGACTCACCCAGTAGTCGCAGGTGAATGTACCACCTCCTTCTCCTTTAGAAATGATGTCTGATCAAATTATTAATGAATACCCCAACCAGCCTATCATGAATCTAATAGTTTGGAACTGTAGAGACTTGCAAAATGCTAAATTTAGGCATTAATTCTGCTCTCTTTTAGATAACCATAGGACAATCTTTGTAGTTCTATTAGAAACACACATGCAAGACCACACCAACCTTAGGGATGATTTCCAGTTCACCGATATGTCTCAAGTCTCATCCAATGGGCTCATTGGAGGTCTAGTTATACTGTGGCATCGTGACTTAGTTAATATGGATGAACTTCGCATGTTTGAGCAGGAAATATATTACATGGTTCAGGTGTGGCCCTTTACTATTAAATGGATTTTTTCTTCCATTTATGCTAGCAAATATTTTATATCTCATAATATGCTCTGGAATAATTTAATGTGTTTACATGACAACTATAAGGGACCTTGTCTAGTAGGGCGGACTTTCATGATGTTCTACAGGCTGCGGAGAAATTTGGAGGAAACCCTATTTGCAACAGATCTGCTGAATTCATTTGCAAACTGTATTAACTACCGCCACCTTATAGATGTAGGTTTAAGGGTAGTCATTTTACAAGGTCTAGTAGGCCGCGGTTACACTATTCTAGAAAGACTAGATTGCATTCTAGCTAACTATGAATGGCTTAAGCATTTCCCATAAGCTATGGTCCAACACCTTCCTCGAACTCATTTTGATCATTGTCCCTTACTAATATCTCTAGAAACAAATCGTACTTCTCATAAAAAAATTCCGTCTATAAAATATTCGGGCAACGCACGGTACTTTCCGCCCACTAGTTAAACAAACTTGGAGTAACCATCCATCACTTCTAGATGCAACACAAGCTTTCCAGCAAAATGTCCTTACTTGGAATAAAAAATTCTTTGGAGATATATTCGTTAAAAAATGAAAGCTTCTTACTCGCCTAAATGGAATCCAATCATCCATTCATTATCCCACAAATTGTTTCTTACAATATCTAGAGATCCAACTCACAAATAAATACAGCAGTGTTATAAGGTTGGAAGAAGACTTTTGGAAGTTAACATCTAGAATTAATTGGCTAAATGATGGAGATGCTAACACAATATTTTTCCACATGACGACCTTACGAGATCAAATTACCGCTCTTCAAGATAGTGTAGGCAACTGATGCTTCGATCCAATAGAAATTCAAAACTCTATCCTCCGTTACTACAATACTCTCTTCACTACAGAACAAGCCTTTTCCGATAGGCATTACTCTCCTGTTTATAATAGTTGCTTATGTCCTGCTGCTCAAGCTACTTTATCGTCCACTTCTCAAGGACATTGAAATAACTCAAACCCTCTCCTCATTTAAACCTTTCAAATCCCCATGACTTGATGGCTTACACTCGTATTGTTTTCAAGATTACTGGTCGGAAGTGGGTTCTAATGTTATTGCTTTTTTTCACAAAGTCACTGCGGATAGCACCATTCCTCTTGAAATAATCGAACTTATTTGTATCTCATACCCAAGATAAAAAAATGCAGTTTCAATTGCTCAATTTCAACTGATCAGCCTTTGCAACACTATCTACAAGTTAATTATAAAAATTTTAGTCAATCGGCTTAAGATTCTGTTACATAAAATTATAGGACCCACTCAGTCCAGTTTTCAACAAGGAAACTGCGCCTCGGACAACATAATCATTGTCCAAGAAATTCTCAGTCATTTCCGCAAAACACAGGGTAAATAAAGCCATATGCTCCTAAAACTAGATCTAGAAAAAACCTTCAACAAGTTAGAGTTGTCCTTAATTCATCATACGCTCCACTTTTTTAATATCACACCCTCAATATTTACTCTAATCATGCCCTGCATCACGACTACCTCAACTTCAGTATTGATTAATATCGCAGGGACAATTTTTTTCCAACTATCTCGAGGTATTCGCCAAGGAGATCCCCTCTCCCCTAAATTTTTATTATCTGTATGGAAATTCTCTCGTGTAATAGATTATCTTTTCATGATATAGAAAAAGTACTTTCTTTCATTTCAACAAAATAATTATTTTCTTTTGATGACGTAGAAAAAGTGTTTTATTTCATTTCAACAAAATGAGTATTTTCTTTTCATGATGTCGAATAATTTATTTAACTAACTGTTGTTGACAAAAATAATCATCAAACATGAAAAATATCTAAAATTGTGATGACCCAGCTCGTTTTCACGTGAGTTACCGCCCCGTTTCCCTTATATTATGCTTCACCATGTTTCAATATCAGTATTGAATGAATCAGATAGAATTGAGTTGGTTTTAGTTGGAAATGAGGCACTTAGCCTCTTAGAAGGAAGCTTGTTTTGGAAAAGTCAACCGAAAGTTGACTATATAGTTAGAAGGCTCAGATGTGAATTTCGGCGATTTGGTTAGCTTCGGGGGATGATTTGTGACTTAGGAGTGAAATCGGAATTGAATTTGGAGTTCCGGTGTAGAATGAGGCTTGAATTGGCGAAGTTGGAATTTTTGCGAATTCCGGTGGATAGGTGAGATTTTGATCCGAGGGTCAGAATGGAATTTCGAGAGTTGCAGTAGCTTCGTTAGGTGATTTTGGATATGTCTGCAAATTTTCAGGTCATTCGGACATCGTTTGGTCGGGTTTTTGATCGAAAGTGCATTTCGGAAGTTTTTAAGAAACTTAGGCTTTGATTTGCTGAAAATTGAGGATTTTGATGTTAACGATAGTATTTTGATGAATCGAGCAAGTTTGGATAGGGTATTAGATCATGTCTGTGCTTTTGGTTGAGGTCCGGGGGGCTCGGTGTGATTTCGGGTGGTTAAACGGTGAAGTTGGATGTTTGTTGCAGGTCTGTTGTATCTGGCTTCTGGTATTTCCGCATCTGCGGAAAAGGAGCCGCATAAGCGGTTCCGCAGATGCAGCTATGGTGTTGCAAAAGCGGTCCTCGAGGGGGCCAAGCATTTCGTAGGAGCGGAAGTCCTTCCGCAAAAGCGGGTCCGCATAAGCGGACAATTCATCGCAGAAGCGATTGAGGGGAAACCGCATAAGCGGGCTTTTAGTCGCAAAAGCGGAACCTGGTGGAGTTAAGTGAAAACCGCATAAGCGGTCACATGGCCGCAGAAGCGGTCCCGCATAAGCGGTAGCGGGACCGCATAAGCGAAAATTTGCTGAAGGGTTTTAATGAAACAGTGTTCGCGAATTTCAGAGGTTGAGGAAAACATTTTGACTTCGGGAAGAGGCGATCTTGGGCGATTTGGAGAGGATTCGAAGGGGATTCCATCAGGTATGAATTTATAGACTCGAATAATGTTATTATGGTGTAAAAACATGAATTAATCACGGAATTTCAAGGAATTAAAGGGTAAAAATGTAGGTTAGGGCTTGAAACCTAAGAAGTTTTGAATTGATGATTTGAGGGATCAAATGGACTCCAATTCTTGTGTATTTTATATGTATGGACTTGTGGCGAGATGAGGATTCCGGTGATGTAAATTTCGTAATTTTTTGAGAAGTGAACCCGGGGCTCAGGTTTTGCTAGTTTCGAGATTTTGATATTTTTCGATTGTTTTCGATTGGGTATTGTTCCCTTAGCATATTGTAATGCATTCGCTATGATTTTGGTTAGATTCGACGCGCGTGGAGGCCGAATTGAGGGGCAAAGGCGTCGCGAGCTAGATATTTGACCGGTTCGAGGTGAGTAATACTTGTAAATGATATCATGAGGGTTTGAAACCTCGGATTTGCACATCATAGTGTTGTATTGTGGTGACTTGCACGCCAGGTATGAGCGTGGGGTAGAGCACCATTGGGGATTGTGACTTGGTCCGTCCCGATTGTTGATTTTACTGTGCGATTGACTGAAACCTACTTGATGCTATCATGATTTTGGCTGATTGCCATGTTTTGGGCTTCGTGCCGATTATTTGGATCCCTTAGGGATTATTATCATTGTTTCCATGATGCTTAGGATGTTTTCATTATATCAGTCCTTAGTTAAACACTGTCTCGAAATGATTAGTAAATTTCTAAAGTCTTAAACACTTAAGCTATAATTCTTAATAATTGGAACTGGAAATGATAAATTGACAGTGTCCGTGTGGCTTGCATGCATATAACTGGACTGATTGTGGATCGGGCTGCACGCCGCAGCGAATGCTACGATGATAGTGCGCTTGGGTTGTAGGAGCCCCTCCGGAGTCTGAACCCTCACAGTGAGCGCGGGTACCCAAATGGATCGGGTTGCATGCAGCAGCGGTCATGTGCATTGCATTGCATTCATGCATTGATTCCTGTTTGTACTATGTGGCATGACATTTAGCACTCTCATATCATTGGCATCCATGCTATTTCTTACACTGTATACCAGATACCCTGGTCTTATTTGTTGAAAGAGTGATGTACCCGAGGGGCTGACTTGTGTGCGGACTTGCACTACCTGATATCGCATTCATATGCTTACTTTTGGAAAAAGAATATTTTCAAAAGAGATTTTAAACTGAGCTAGATGTTTCTAAAGGTTTTTCACGATTTTACTGTTTTCGTTCAAAAGGTTGTACTGTAATATATAGCATGATGGAGTGTTCTTACGTGATTTCTTACCGCTCAGTTATTATTTAC